>JADRCD010199787.1:3782-15438 GCA_019843815.1 Montemys delectorum
CTGAGACTCTGCTGCCTGCACGTAGTGGAAGAGTATGAGAACAGTGGGGTCTGAGACCCTGCTGCCTGCACGTAGTGGAAGAGTATGAGAACAGTGGGCTTATGTGGGGATGGGGATGAGGAGACTATAAGGAAGGGGTACAGAAGGGATAGCTAACACAAATGCTGTGTAAAAACACAAAACAACTAAAAATAAGCCTACATGGGAAGAATGTGTTACCCCACATCTTTAAAAATAAATAAAGCTATAAGCAATTAAGATTTGGAAACTTTCTTTGCTGCAGAGTAAGTCAGCAATCACAATGCATACCTTCCCTCCAACAGAAGTGTATGTGAGATCAGAACCAAACGCCATCTCCCTGCCATGGCCACTGTCTACGTTTCTTTTCCTATTGCTGTGATCAAACATTCAGACAAAAGACATTCAGGAAAGAAAAAGCTTTATTATGGCTCACAGTTCCAAGGCAAGGAATGAAGATGGCAGGGGCCTGGAGCAGCTGACTTATCACATGACAGTAAGGAAGAAGCAGAGAAGGCTGGAAGCATGCTACTGTGTTCTTCCATTAAGACAGTTTGCAACATCCCAGCCAGGAAGTGCTGTGGCCCACAGTGGGCAGGTCTTTCGACCTCAAATATGTAATTAAAGGCATGCTTAGAGGGCCTCTCAGGATGTTCTAGATTTTTCAAGTAGACAACACTAGCCACCACAGTCCCAAAGACAGGAATGATAATGAGCTTCTTTTGCCTTAGAACAGGATAGGGTAAAGACAAGTGTCATTCTAATTTAAGTGAATGGAATGACATTTCAGAGAAAAAAGACAGGCCGCAGTGCTTGGTTAACCTTGTACTAATCCTGAATTTATCCAAAAGTAACACTCCTTTATAGGGAAAGAGTGGATGCTCGATGACTGAGGCCTGCTCTGGAAGCCATGTTGGAGTTAGCTGAGACTTACCACTTCACTAGCTGTGGGACCTTTACCTTCTCGAGACATAGTTCCTAACCTGTGAATAAGGACAAAAGATCTCCCTTCCCAAGCTCCCACCAGAAGTAACTGGCAGGACACAATCAGAAGCACTTAGTAGACAGCAAGTGTTAGAGATCAGGCCTTGTGGAAGAGCAGTCAACTCCCCAGCACTCTTTTTTTTTTTTAATTTTTTATTTATTTTTATTTTTTTATTTTTTTCTCAATATACTTTTTTTATTAGATATTTTCTTTATTTACATGTAAATTTTCCCTTCCCCAGGTTCCCCTCCAAAAAACAAACAAACAAAAACAACAAGAACAAACCCCTTTTGCCTCCCCCCTCCCCATGCCTGCCGCCCCACCCTCTCCCACTTATCGGCCCTGGCATTCCCCTACACTGGGGCACAGAACCTTCACAAGGCCGAGGTCCTTTACTCCTATTGATGACCGAATTTGCAATCCTCTACCATACACATGCTGCCAGAACAGTCCCACCCTGTATAGTCCTTGATTGGTGGTTGGGTCCCTGGGAGCTCTGAAAGTGTGGTACATCTACACAATGGAGTACTACTCAGCTATTAAAAACAATGAATTTATGAAATTCTTAGGGAAATGGATGGATCTGGAGAGTATCATCCTGAGTGAGGTAACTCAATCACAAAAGATCACACATGGTATGCATTCTCTGATAAGTGGTTATTAGCCCAGAAGTTTGGAATACAGGAAGAACGACCCACAAACCACAAGAAACTTAAGAAGAAGGAAGAACAAAAGGTGGACATTTCAGTCCCCAGCCCTCTTGAGTGGCAACAGTAGTAGTTGGTGATGTTCAGCCCAGTGGTTACAATGTGTAGCTTCAAAACTACAATCCACCCATCCATCTTCCTTCTCACTCTTCTTCCCTCCCTCCCTCCTTCCTGGAGACAGAGGACTCTTTCCCCTTTCTGCTTCCTTATCAGACAATTTAGCTCCCTGCTGTTTTCAGGACTGGAGAAGTGTCCAGAACTCTATTGCTCAAAGACAAGGTCTATGTTTGTACACACCAAACTGCCTCCAGCTTGGGCAGGAAGGCAGCAATGGGAAAACTCACCCAAGTTAGAAATATTTTTAAGATTCTTAGTTTCTTTGTGAACAAAAGTTCCAAGAAGCATATGAATGTGTATGTGAATCGTTTACAGGGGGAATTATATAAAACAGGCTCTAGTGATGAACACGTGTTGCCAGGCAAAGTTGTCTGGGTAGAGGCATCATAGCTTTATCACTGAGGCACTGGAGCCGAGCCCACATTCCATCACTTAGCATCTTCTCCTACTCTGCTGTCTTCTGATGCAGTATGGTACATGCGGCAGTCCTAGTCTCCCAGCACAAGGCACACAACTAATCTTTCCAATGTATAGAATTTACCTCTGAAACATTTCTCAACATGGCTTTTCATTCCTACCCAGCATCTTAAGAAATCATTACTTTAAAAGACTTAACTTTTATAACCTGGAAAATTGATACACACAATAAAACTCACTAAAAATCACCATTTGCACAAATGTATCAAAGTGATTGCAATTATAAAACTGCATTTTTGAATTTTAATAATGTTAACTCCTTTTAAGCAATCATTACAGATATCAGATATAATACAAATATAGATATGGGTCTAACTGAAATTCACTTTTCTTTATATGTTCATGTGCCTGTGACATCTCCAGATAAATTTTAATAGAGAAACTTAAACATGTTCTTAGAGGGAAAAATATGTCATTCTATATAGCACTAAGCACTGGATTCAGCATGGGAAAGAAATTAAACAAATATTTGTTGAGTTCAGTCATAAGCAGTTAATAGAAAGTAACTCTTATTTTTCATATAAAAATATATTAACTCAAGTAGTAGCTTCTGATGCTAGAAGATCAGAAAAATCTCAATGAAAAGTCTCAATATCCACAGGAAATTAATGCAAGGATCTTAGATTAATTTTCTATTAAAGTGAAGGTGAATTATACTTGCTTCCTGAAGAGAAGATAACACTCTAAGATTTACCACTCAGTTTTAGATGAAACACATTTATCTTCAAACACAAGTGCCTATTTCCCCACATTCTGTAAAAGTACCAATATTGAACAGTCACAGGCAACCAAAGAGATACTTGTATACATACAGTGTTGTGGTCAGGTAAGTGTCTCCAAAGGCATACATATGTGTTAAAGACTTAGTTTCTAATTTGGCGTTCCTGGTAGATAGAGAGTCTGTGAAAAGTGGAACAGAGTGGGCAAAAGTTGGGTCACTGAGGCTATAACCTTGAAGTGGATGTTGGGATCTTGACCACTTCCTGTCTTTCTCGTTGCTTCCTGGCTGCTGTGAGTCAGGTAGCTTCCTCTGCTCTGTGCTCTAGTCATGATGCGCTGCCTTACCACAGCCCAAAATGTGACCATGACCATGGGCTGACACCTCCAAACTGTGAACCAAAATAATCTTTTTAGGCTGACACAGGGTAATATAGGAATACAGAATGCAACAATAGATAATATAATGGACCTAAGTGATGACATCAGTCTCGTAGGCTTGTCCATGGCTCTCATGCAGCTTCTTGTAGCCAACAATAGCTAAGAATGCAAAAACTGGCAAGCTTTCTCAAATAATTGAAGGTTTCTTTTTCCTAGTTTTTGTTTGGAATTTAATTGTGTATTTCTTGAGCTTAAAAGATTATGAATCCCTGGATAGGAGACACTTAAGGAACAAATGTGGACTACAACAGAAAACACCATGCATGAATGAGTCTTGTGCACTTGGAATGGAAAGCCAAAGCAACCAAGTTCTGTTCTTGAAATGTGTCACCACAAGTCACCAGTCTGTTGTGGCAGTGCTGGCCTCATATGAATACCATCAGAGTTCCGGGAAGCTAGGAATGACAATAGCTATAATAGCCAATAATCAATTTTTAAAACAAGTTTTGTAACTCACCATTCTCCATGTTTTCATTAAAGATGAGGCTACTTAGTCAAGACAGGTAAAGTTCAGAGAAAGAAAATTCATCACTACTATAAGTGTTATTTAAGTTTGTTTGTTTGAATCTTATAATCCCTTAACATAAGCACTGAAAAACTTTGAGAGCTAAACCAGGCAGACTCATGAAAATAACCTTATCCTTCAAGGCTAATTCTTCCACTAAGTTTTAGGATTATGCTTCACAGGATAAATTTTGGAATCCATCACAGTCCTCCTATAGCTCAGTCCTGGAGTCTGGTCTCAGGACTTCTTCAAATTTGTAGCTACAGTGTGACTGCAGAGTCTGGAAGCATGGCTACTCACTGAAACATGTCCTCTCTTACAACAGTTCACTGCTTCATTTTCTCCATGTCTTCCCTTTGCTCTCATAGGACCCTTCTAGATAGAACAGCTTAAGACAATTCCCTACATTTTGGTTCACTGACACAAAGTGAAGCCCATAGTCAGCCATGTTCAACTTGGCAGTCCAGAGAAGTAAGACCATTCCCAAACTTTTACATTGCAAGTCACCCATTAGAAATGTCTGTTCTGACTACTTCATTGCTGGTGGGATTGCAAACTGGTACAACCACTCTGGAAATCAGTTTGGCGGTTCCTCTGGAAATTGGACATAGTTCTACCAGAGGACCCAGCTATACCACTCCTGGGCATATATCTAAAAGATGCTCCAACATGTAATAAGAACACATGCTCCACCATGTTCATTGTATCCTTATTTATAATATCCAGGAACTGGAAACAACCCAGATGTCCCTCAACAGAGGAATGGATACAGAAAGTGTGGTACATCTACACAATGGAGTACTACTCAGCTATTAAAAACAATGAATTTATGAAATTCTTAGGGAAATGGATGGATCTGGAGAGTATCATCCTGAGTGAGGTAATCCAATCACAAAAGAACACACATGGTATACATTCTCTGATAAGTGGTTATTAGCCCAGAAGCTTGGAATACAGGAAGAACGACCCACAAACCACAAGAAACTTAAGAAGAAGGAAGACCAAAAGGTAGACATTTAATTCCTTCTTAAAAGGGGGAACCAAATACCCACGGAAGGAGTTGCAGAGACTAACTATGGAACAGAGACTGAAGGAAGGACAAGCCAGCCTAATATAGCTATATCCTGAGAGGCTCTGACAATACCTGACTAATACAGAAGTAGAGGCTCACAGCCATCCATTGAACTGAGTACACGGTCCCCAATGAAGGAGTTAGAGAAAGGACCAAAGGAGCTGAAGGGTTTGCAGCCCCTTAGGACAAACAACAATATGAACTAACTAGTACCCTCAGAGCTCCCAGGGACTTAACCACCAACCAAGGACTATACATGGAGGGACTGATTGTTCTGGCAGCATGTGTATAGTAGAGGATTGCAAAGTCGATCATCAATGGGAGGAGAGGCCCTCAGCTCTGTGAAGGTTCTATGCCCCAGTGTAGGGGAATGCCAGGGCCAATAAGTGGGAGAGGGTAGGGTGGCAGGCATGGGGAGGGGGGAGGCAACAGGAGTTTGTTCTTGTTGTTTTTGTTTGTTTGTTTTTTTGGAGGGGAAACTGGGAAAGGAGAAATTTACATGTAAATAAAACATCTAATTAAAAAAAAAAAAGGACTGAATTGAAAGGTTAAAAAAAAAATGTCTGTTCTGATAGGATTTCATTACAATAAGTCATATAATGACTTATTCCCAACAAAGCCACAACAAAGGGAGCTCTGGCATCCTGAAGTTGCTCTGGCAAAAGCAGTCAGATTTTAACCAAATATAATCAACTGTATACTCCTGAAGCCACAAACTGGAGACAGCAGTCAGCTATGGATATTGGCAGCAAGGCAGTTGCAAAAACAGGTTGTGTTAAACTGGGTTCTATGTGTAGCTAGCTTGGCAGATAAAGTTAAAATAAATTCAAAGACTCTGAACTGGGACTAAAATAGGTCCGAATATTCTCCCTCCCAAAGCTCTTGAAAAAGCAACAATGACGACATACTGTAAGTTTGGTTAATTAATTCCAAGTTTTCTTCAGCAAGCTCTGTGCTCTCCTCCTGCATCACATGCCATCTGGCTGAGGGGAGTATGTAGCGCTTAGTCGCTCACTCACACACTGCTTCCTAACCCTTAGAAAAAGGGTGTCTTCTTCAAAATCAGAAAAATGCTAGCCAAACCACAGGGGGCTATGGAGGGAGGACCTGATTTGAAATCAAGTCTTACCACCCCCTGCTGCCATCTCCTGCATTCATGAAGCAGCTCTTCACAGTGGCCAATAAAGACAAAGGGTCCAACATGAGCTGTGCTTGTCAATCATTCACATGGAGGTAAAAAGCTTGATCTCTTACCTCTAAGTGTGTCCGCCGCTCAGCAACTACCCGCTCATCTTTGTTTCCAAACAGCTTCTTTGGGGGGAACTCAAGAGCAGCGAGCTGAAATGCAGATTTCAAAAGACATATTAAAGTCATAACAATGAATTTTTATCTATTTTTAATTAAACTTTTATTTAGTGTCCCTATTATAGAGCGAAGAGAGAAGCTTAAAATTTAAAGGTGGTAGGTCTTGCTCTGGGTTGCAAACAACACTGAAGAGATTAGGCAATTTTGGATTAGATTCCTCTGTGTCAAGTGAGAAAATGTGTGTGTGTGTGTGTGATTTTGAACAATACATTTTAAAGATCAGATTCCATGTCATGTAGCAGTTTTCATAAAGCAAACAAGCCCCAAATGACACTTGACCAGGTGCCTGTGGGATGTAGGTGAGGTCGAGCTACCACTGAATTTGTTTCTGTGTTACTTTTGCTTTTCTGAAATTGGGTCACACTCTAAACCTTAAGCTGGCCTACAATTAAATATACAGTTCAGGCTGGTCTTGAACTCAAGTGATCTTCTAACTCAGCCTCGTTGGGGGGGGGGGATTTTGTCAGGAGCCCTCACACTATTTATTTATTTATTTATTTATTTATTTATTTATTTACTTACTTATTTATAGGCATGATTCTGCTATGTAACTTAAGCACTTAGTCCATACAATTATTACTTTTCAGTGGAGATGAGAATTTGAAAATTCTATCTACAAATTCCATGATCATTTTGTAAAGTATTTCTTAGACAGTTTCTAAGGTCCACTAAAAAGTCCACGTGATTTTCTTTTAGGTTAGTGTACATGAAGATTACCCAGGGAAAGGGGACTTCTCATTAAATCTATCACACTTCCTACAAAATGAAGGCTTGGAATTAGCTCTCTAGCTGTGTCTTAAAAGCCCATAATCATATTTTTAATGTTCTTCTTCTTCTCGAAGGCATGCAGATTATAATAAGGTAAGTATTATTATATGCTCAGGCTAGGAAGGGCTGTATAATCTGGTGAGACCCTGACAAGTCAGGTTTGCCTTGGCAGAATGGATGCTAAGCTACAATAATTGCTGCTGTGGGTAGAATTCACTGTTTCCTTATTTCTACCTTTGGTGGACAAATTGAAGTCAATGAAGCATTATTAAGAAAAAAAATGAATATTTCTTCAACAAAGTAGGGCACAATAGGCCACAAAACTCCAATTTATACCCATGCAAATCACTACACTGATTTGAATTTACATTGCTACAGCTGAAGTTTAAAAATATTAAAAACTAGCTTCTGTGTATTTAAGATGTTAAAAACACCATAAGATATGATAGAAATACCAGAAAGTGTAATGTATAAAAGAAAAACTTGCCTAATGTTCAACCTGGGCATACTACAGCCAGTACTTGATTCCAGAAATGAATGTTGTTGTGCCAGGAAGTAGTCTTTGCAGTCCCTTCTTCCCACTCTAGGTGGGCAAACAGCTCAACTGACTGCTAATAGCAAACCTTGATTCTGTTTTTCATTTTATATGGGCAGTCCTGACACTGACTGTCATGCAACTGGACAAGGTTCTTCCACTGAGTTGTTATTCACTTCTGTCTTTACCTTTACAATTTTGTGATAGGAATTCATTAAGTTTTGGAGCCTAGTCTTGAACTTGTAATTCTCTAGTTTCTTCCCTCTGACTGGAACTATAGGCTTGCAACACTAGTAGAGTTTTGTTCTGTTTTACAAACTTAATGCAAAAGGCACCATAAAAGGTTTTGGAGTCTACATCTTTTTGTTGAGCACTGTGCTTGGAAGATCCATTGATAGTTGCACGTAGGGATGGTTTGCACACCACATTGGTGTTCAGTATTTTGCTATGTCAATTTTCTACAACTTGTTCACTTAAACTTTTCTTGGTGGTGGTTTGTTTTCTGTTGCAGTTCTTGAGCTCTTTGTTAGTTTCTGCTTTGGAGATTTTGGGAACTGTGCTGGGAGGAATACTTTCCCCCAGGTCTACTAATGGACAGATTCATGTACTTTTGTTGGTCCTACTGTTAGAAGAAGAAATGCTGGGTCACATGGTATGCTATGTGTTTAGCAAAATTTAAAAAAAAAAACCTACTGGGCAGGCTGTGAATGAGATTTTAGTAACTGACTCTCTTACTGAGGCTCAGCTGTGTTAGGTCTCCACTAACACTTGGGCCTCTGGGTATTTCCATCTCTGCATTTCTGGTAGATAAGCAGTCATTTCTCTTGTGCATCATGTGTGTGCTTCTCTGATATCTAATAATGTTGACTACCTTTTCACTAACCTTCTTCGTTATTTTAAGTGACCATTCAATTATTTTAACCCTTAAAATTTTTTGAAATTAAAATATAATTATATAACCCCTCCCCTTTCTTCCCCCAACCCTTGCCACATACCAACTTTGTTTGAAAACTCAGGGCAAGTATTTCTTTAATTGTTGTTATGTATGTACATACATGTATGCGCATGCATGTATGCGCATGCATGTATGCACATGCATGTGCACCTACAACACAGCCCCTGAACCTAAGGTTTACCTAGGACCATATCTGGAGAGCAACTGGAAAGACTGTAAGAGCCAGAGGAACCGGAACTTAGCTATGAGATTTTGTCTTCTAGAAATGTCAGAGATGCTATGCCCACAAAGTCTCATTGACATGGCTGCCTTAGCAAGGCCTAAGCAAGGCCCAAACAAGGTACCACCAGACCTGCTAATGTGAAGGCTCATGAGACCTCAGCCCTACACAAGGAAGTACAGGCAACTAAGGAATGCTGAGAGTTGAAGAAATAGTTTTGCCCAGGGGAGAGTTCAATGCCAAGTGGTGTTATCCAATACCAAGTAGCTAATCCTGAAATTATATACATTTTGCCTTTTTAGAATGAAGACACTGTTTTCTCTAGAGATTCTTCCTTCCTTTAATAATGGCACTGCTGCTGCCTTTACAGTGTCCTTCTGAAGGTAACTGTCAGGAGGGTGGGTGGTCCCACACACAGGCTTCATGCGCCAGCCAGCGCAGAGAATTCTTGGGGTGGAGGCTTGTTTTCTTCCCTTTGCCACGAATGCTCCGATTTTGTTTCTGTCATTTAACTTTGAAACTGCCTCAAGGCAGAGTGAAAGGCTAGAGGCATCAGGATGAGAGAGGTTCAATTTGAGTCTGGTTGCCGTTTAACTAGCTAACTAGTTGGAGTTCCTTCCACCCAAATATTCTCTCTTAGAAAACACTAAAGACAACCATACTGAATTTGACAAGTGACAAGCTTCTATGAAGCTTTAGCAAGGAATGTTGAATGGAATGGAGCCACATGAATTATTAGTTTTTCTGAGGTCTGGCAGTTCATTATACAAGCAAACAGTATACCTTCATGCCTTCAGGTTTGACCTCTGGCTTCATGGAGCAAACTGTTTGTTTCTCTGTTTGTTTATAATCTTGCTTTGTTAGCATGCCTCTCTCCAGAGTCTGTCTTAAGACCCATCCAACCTCAACTTCATCTTACACACATGTCCCCCTGACAGCAATGCCAAGAGCCTGGCTAGCATACTTTCACACTTGGTTGTTTTGTCATTTTCTTATGAGGTGAAGTGGTTTCTGTCAGGGAAAATTATTTATAGTCTCCTCACATCATCAGTCGGAAATGATATACTGGGAGGGCTGCAGGCAGCTGGATTAAGCCAACAGTAATACTCAAGGTTTTGCAGTGGGCTACCTTCCTCAAATGGAGCTTAGTATTTGTGTTGCTAATATCCAGACTCTGAAACAACTATGTGTAACTTACACGAAAAACTTTCATTCAAAGTTTAGAAAGAAAATACTTTCAATGATTTCCAGGCATATACTCATAGAGCAAAAGCCTATTCAGGGAATCGTGAAAGGCTCAGTTCCTATGACGAAAAAGTCAAGACAGACATAAGTTAGATCTGACTTGAGTGCTCACAATACAATTCTGTGAATAGGTCTGTGGAGTGAGGAAGACTGCTCTGAAGCAGTTGGTGATCTAGGATAAGGATGAAAGTGAGTAGCTCCACCATCAGTGTACTAAGCTGTGTACACATGACTGCTGACGGCAACCCACAGTTCCCACAGTTCCCTGAGAACTCTTAACAGATCCTTGATGGAGACATGTACCTCAACAAAGCACCACAATCATGTGCAGGGAATGACCAGTGGGAGAGAGGCTGATGGGCCTCCTGTAGGGAGACTTCAGGGCACATACACTCCTCATGCCCTATCAAAACACACCGTCTACCTGAAGATAAGAACACCGGCTACCCAGACACATAGCTGAGGAGAATGTCTTGGTTAGCTTCAGCTGTCACTTGAATCTAGAGTCTTCCGAGGAGAGAACTGTAGTTGAGGAATCACAGCCGTGTCTGTGAAGGACTGTCTTGATTATTATTGATGCAGAAGGGTCTTGCTCACTGTGGGCAATGCCGCCTCTAGGCAAGCACACAGGGTTGTATAAGAAAGCAACTGAGCACAAGCCAGAGATCACACAGCTAAATGGCATTCCTCCCTGGCTTCTGCTTCAGTTCCTGTCTTTGTTTCCTTCAGTGCTGAACTGTGACTCAGAAGTGTGAGCTGGCATAAATCCCTTCTGCCCTAAGTGGCTTTTGGTCAGAGGGTTTCATCACAGTAACAGTAATGTAGGGGGCTGGTGAGATGGCTCAGAGGGTAAGAGCACTGACTGTTCTTCCGAAGGTCATGAGTTCAAATCCCAGCAACCACATGGTGGCTCACAACTATCTATAATAAGATCTGACGCCTTCTTCTAGAGTGTCTGAAGACAGCTACAGTGTACTTACATATAATAAACAAATAAAAAAAGATTAAAAAAAACCAGTAATGTAAACTAGAACAGGCAGGAATGAAAACACAGGGGAAGTTTATTTTAGAAATTCAAGGTGTTGGTTCTAATCCTAGTGGCAGGGCTAAGGCCCAAACAAACCAATACTGAAAGTCAAAGACACAATGTCAAATACACAGGAAAATGTCCCCACTGTTTACAACAGATCTCTGATCACAGTGTGAAAGAACCTCTTCCTTCTGGCAGAGAGGAGCCTGCCATAGCTCTCCTCCTTTAGAGACTCTTAACAGGGGCGTCTAGGCCTGGCTATGTGTTAGTCCAGCGGAATAGATGAAAATCACAACTTTGTTAAAGAATACTTGATATTAGTTAAGCCCTGAGTAAAATTTAGATGTTTTGACAGGACTGCTAGTGTCATCAAGTTTACCCCAGTCAGATTATCTTCTGAATGAAAATATTCTCAATTGCTGAATTAATAACCTGATCTATCTCAACCAATTAATAACAAAAGAATACATTTGTCTTCTAGCATTGAGGAAAAGACACA
>JADRCD010199788.1:4342-23184 GCA_019843815.1 Montemys delectorum
GTCTGTCTCTCTGTCTCTCTGTCTCTCTCTCTCTCTCTCTCTCTCTCTCTCTCTCTCTCTCTCTCTCCTCCTGACTGGCTTCAGCATTTGTCTCAATAACAACAAAACCACCATCATCTCCTGCTCTTTAATGACTACTCAACTTCATGTTCAATAAAATACTGGCTTCATGAAAAGTATAATCATCAGAAAAATCAACACTCCAGGAGCTTGGCTTCTACATTGTTTAAATCTCCTCAGATCTACTCCAGGAGATGAGCCTAAGAAGACGAATAAACACTTGTACATCTCTCCTTCCTCTTCAGCAAGGCCTAAGAGGCCCACAGGGAAGGCAACAAAGATGATTACTTGAGGGTAAAATGCTTGGAAATTTCTTGCAGAATTCATCTATTCTCTATGAAAGAGCCTGAGAGTGCAGAACAAGCTCCAAGTCCAAACTTAATTTAAAAACTATGCGTTTTAAATTTTCAAGACTGCTCATCTTAAACCAAGGAACAGACCACCTAAGTGAGGTTGAGACTTGCTTTGGGAACCACTGTATCCACTCTGTATTGGATAATGCCCAGCAACGCACAAAGTCTCAAATATTTGATTTTTTTTTTTTTTTGAGAAATTAAGCGAACCCAGATGTAGTGTAAGTGGTTGGCACAGAACTAACACTTAGAGAATTATGCACCTCCATCATCACTGACTCCATTGATACTCTGGTTCTGTAATATTTATGGGTGGTTGAATGTAGACACCTTTGGAAACTACCTGGATTCAAAGCTCAGCTTTCTCAATTACTGAGTGCAGAGCTAATTTTCTTGGGTTCAAATTCCAGGTATGCCTTTGATTAGTTCAGAGCTTCAATTTATTTATCTGGAAAATAGAAATAAATTATAATTAATATATGTATTATATAATATATATATAGTGAAATTTCTTTATCTGTTGTGTTCCTTAGAGTTCCACAAAGAACTGTGTTCAATTTCCCATGTTGCTGCAGCCTAGTGCATAACAGGACTGCAACCGGGTGAAGAGGGTGAGTACTCCAGAGACGGAAACCGCTAACTGGGCATAGAGGGAACTCAACCTGGCGCTTTACAGCCACTACCAAGGGTCGTTTCGCCATCGTCAGTAAGTCCAACCACTACGTCTAGTGCAGGTCAGCAAAAGGAAAAACAAACAAACAAACAAACAAACAAAACCCAGTTTAGAACCTCCCACTAAACGAACGGTTCCTCCGCCTCTGGCCCCTGGCGGTCGCAGGATTCTGGTTTCCGGCCACCAGAGAACTACATTTTCCAGCATGCCCTCTGGAAAGAGAGAGAAGTCTTTTGCATTGGATGACTACCAATTCCGGCATGCTATTCGGTTCACTAATAACTCAGATGACAGCGTGGGTGGCCCCGTTGCATGTCGGGAATTGTGGTGTAGTAGCGGTAGGCTCGCAGATGGGCGGGGAACAGCCCGCCAGTTCTCGTCCGCTAAGGGGGAATGATTCATAGAGTGTTAGGAGAGACAGTTCTGCTCGTGAAAGCCCGCTGCGAAGCCGAGCTCGTCCCCAAGGCTGGCAGACCGTGGGGAGTAGGCAGGGCCTGGGCCTGACTCAGTCTCTGGTGGCTCCTCAGGCCTCCACCAAGCCCTGGGCCTTGTCGGGGGAGGCCTCCAGGCGCCCGTTGCTGGGGGAGCGGTGACGTAGCGGGGTGAAAGTTGAGGGGCGGTGACGTAGGGCCTGCCCGGGCGGAGGCTGGCGGGTTGGAGACTGGAGGGAGGGAGGGAAGGAGGGAAGGAAGGAAGCTGGGAAGGAGCGAGGTAGCGGGGGCGCGAGGCGTTTACCTGGGAAGCAGCGGCTGGGGCGCGCACAGCGGCTGCGGCTCCCCCGCACCTGCGGCCATGGATGAAGAGCGCGCCCTCTACATCGTCCGGGCCGGCGAGGCGGGGGCTATCGAGCGGGTCCTGAGGGATTACAGCGACAAGGTAAAGAGCTCTGGCCCCGGGCGTTCGCTGTCTCGCCCCCCGGGCCGCCCTCGGGACTTGCACTTCGCATCCTCCCCACCCCCCTCATTCCGGGGATGCGCATTGCTCTCCCCCGAAAACGTTTCCGGCTTGGGCATGCGTGTTTGTGCCCCCAGCCTTTCCCACTCGTTCATCCTGCATCTACCCATTGCCTCCACTATTATGCCCACTCTGATTTCTGGCCCAGCAGCCTGTCCTGTGGTCTTCTTCCTAAGCGTGCAAGTCACACCCCCAGAATCCGTAGATGCGCGTCTGCCCAGTGCCCCATTCCTGGATGCATAAAATGCATGCGAGGCTTTCTCACCTGTGTAGTGTGAAAATACATGCTTCTCTGCATAAACATGGCCCTTGACATCTACAAAACATATCAGCAACGATGGCAGGTCTTTATGTACCTGTACCATTGTATAGTTTACCAGGCGTTGATGTCTTCTATGTGATTTCCTTTGATATCCTCAGAGTGCTTATAGAGTAGATGTATCATCCTTCCCATTTTGTATATGAGGAAACCGAGGTGCAAAGAACTGAAATCATGCCCCAAGGTCATGGACATATGTTGCAAGTGGGTGGAAAATCCAGCTCCTAATAATACCTGTTATTTGTATCGCATTAACAGCTTTCCTGTTCATTATCTCATTTAATCTTGACAGCAGTCCTATGAGGTATTATCTATGGTTTGCAATGGAGCCTCCAGATGGGCTGAATAACTAGCCCAAGGTCATTACTGGGAGCCAGAGTCTTCCCACCTAGGTTTTCAAACTATCCATCCACTGTTCTCTCACTACAGTGAGTGAGTGGTATGTTGTTCTTAATACCACTTCCATCTCTGGAGAACCTCTCCTCTCCAAGAACCATTAGATCTCCCGTTTCCTTCCAGCAATTCCACATGTCCGCTTTAATAAGTTAGTCTACCTAACACCTTTAGGGCGTTTAGGAGATTAGACTTGTATAGCATACTTGATGACTCCTCTCTGAAGACCCACCCATCACCAAGTTATACACTATATGTAACTGATACCTTATTCTTCCCTTTCCCCTTCCTGTTTATTAGCCCTCTCTGAAAGAAGCGTGGCTGTATGTCCCTGTCCACGATCTCACTGTCTCTTCTGTGCCCACTACTCCGCTCTCATATATTTTGTATCAGTGAACTGCCAGTATGCCATTTCTGCGCTTAGTAGAAAATACCCCCAGGAGAGATATACTTCTTGTTTAAAAGAACCTTTGTTTCCACTTAATCTCTCCAGCAATCTAGTGAGTACAGTGAAGGAGGATATTCCTCATTTCACAAATAGTAACACTTAGGATAATAATGTATTCTCAAAGTCACATACCCAATGAAAAATGGGACTGAGAGTTGAGTCTAGCAGTCCAACTCTAAGGCTGATGCCTTTTTTGCTGTGCTGCTTTCTTAGGTAGGATGCTCGGGCTCTATTCTAGTCACATCTTAGCCGCTTCACCTGATATGCTTTAGTGTTGATCACATCCACCTAACTTAGGAGAAACTAATTTAATTTGTAGATGTACGTATTGTGTATATTGTATTATTTTAACTTGATTTATTATTGCTTTCCAGAGAAGATATGGGGGAGCTACAAGCTGATATACAAAAAGAAGTAGTATAATTTGGCTGTTGTGTTGAGTTAACTTTTATTAACTGTTAATTTTTTTTTTTTTTTTTTAGCACTTACTATATCCCTAGCTAACAATAATAGGAACTTTTTTCCTACAGAGCAGGGAGGAAGGAAAACCTACACTGGGATCTGAGTCTACTATGCACTGTGTTGTAGCTGAACTAATTAGGTCCCGTTTTTATTTGTTTCCTCCAATTCATCCCTTCCTCTCCCTGATATCCCTTCAGGTTGATTTCTTGTCACTCATGGCTACGTCCTGTCAGAGCTTGGCTTCCCCTTTCATATTGGAAATGTTTTCAGAGTTCTTAGGTTCATCTTCTGTTGTTAAGGCAATGTCTCGAAAGGCTTCAGAGGATTCCTAGACACGTTTCTTTTTCTTTCTTTCTTTCTTTCTTTTTTTTTTTTTTTTGGCTAAGCCAAGCCTAAGACTCTTCTGACTCTGTGTAGATGGGAGCAGTTACTGTGTCAGGAGAAAGCACTCGTGTTTACTATTAGCTGTAGTAGGAACCGTGCTGTAGGGCTGACTGGAGCACAAGAATGCTGAGCCTCTTGTTGCAATGCAGTACTGCCCCTCAAAGGGAGAGCTGGATGACGTGACTAGGAAGGGGCTTTGCATCTGTGGTCAGGCAGGAAGAGTAGAAGTCAGCTATCCAGATTCATGCTGGATGGGGGCTGAAACCCCCAAAAGTAGATGAATAGCAGCCCTTCAGATTTGTTATCTGGAAAAATGGATTTGAGGCATGTTTAGAGTAAGATGTGGTTGTAGGCACTGAGGAGTCAAGCAGAAGAGGAATGAGCGGTGTGGAGAGATTAGTTCATTGTTTGGCAGAGGCTCTTTATGCTAGCTTTTTTCTAATAAGCCGGTTATTGCAAGTATAGTAGATAGAAGATGGGCTCTGGCATCAGGTGAACCTTGGTCTTAATCTCAGCTCTGCTGTTTACAGCTTCATGATATGGCTAAGTTATGTTAAGCCTCTGAGACCCAGTTGCCCTGTTTGTAAAGAAGGAATTCAGACACCATTCTTTTTATTTATTGTGTGGATTAGATTAATTGAAATTGAGTGCCAAGCACTAGGCACAGCGTCCTAGTCCCTTGCTAAGTTATGAGGAGCTAATAGTCAAGATCCTTCATGAGGTAGCGTGGCCAGAGTACAGGCTCTGGAGCCAGACTCCCGGATGCTGATTCTCCATTTACCATGTATGTGGACAAGTTTAAGTTGCTTAACTTTGCTTTATATTTCTCTGTCAACTGCATCTATATCCTAAGGCTTTTGTCAGGACTGAGTGAGTTCTATGTGTAAAGTACCTAGAACAGAGCTGGGCAGTGGTGGCGCACGCCTTTAATCCCAGCACTTGGGAGGCAGAGGTAGGTGGATTTCTGAGTTCAAGGCCAGCCTGGTCTACAGAGTGACTTCCAGGACAGCCAGGGCTACACAGAGAAACCCTGTCTGGAAAAAAAAAAAAGTACCTAGAACAGGACCTGCTGCTAAAGAAGTAGCCCATGGGTGTTTGCTTTCAAAAAAGCATGTGGCACTGAATTGATGTAACACAGTAAGAATGTGGGAATCTTTCTTACTCTTTTATCTTAACCTTTGTACCTTCTAATGGTACCATTACTATGGTATATCTCTTACTGCATTCAGAGAAGACAGCACCTATCTGACTCTACAATACACCTAATTTCTCTGTACAGAAATTCATTTCTGAGTATTCTGACTTCATTCACTGGCTCTTGTTATTTTAGGGAGAGAAATCTTTATCCTGTAAAGAAAAAAAAATGTGTCTGTTTGTCAAGAATAAGTTGCTTCAGAATAGAAAAAGAATTTTTTTTTTAATATGTGTCTCAAACATTTATTGCCCTTTTTTTTCTAGAAAGATTCTTTTTGTGAAAAGATTTTACTCTGTAGCCCAGGCTAGCCTGGAAAACATGATCCTCTTGCCTTAGTTTCCTTAGAGGTGGGATTACAAATGTACACTACAAAGCTTGGCTAATTTTCAGTTTTAGAAAAATAATTCTTTGAAATAAGAGTGGTTGTTTCTCACTCCTGAGTTCGCCTATTAACATTTATTGAGTGCCTTCTAGGTGCTGTGTGATTTCCTGGGAATTTACACATACAGTCCCCTTATATTAAAAGTTATAAGGGGGATGGAAGCATTTTCATATTTCTTTAACTAGTAGATCAAGGTCCAGAAAGACATGGTTATTGCCTAGAGGCTCAGGAGCACATGGTGAGGAAGTGGCATATGTGGTCCTCAGATGCCTGACCGGTCACATTTGCAGGGCTGCGGCTACCTTTCCCTTGTTCATTCTGCTTTTGATCATAGAAAGGCTTTGTTTTATTTTCAGGTGCAGTATACTACCTTGTTTGTAACTGTTGAGCCCTGAGCACTCTCCTTTAGTTACAGAATGAGCTGTTTATTTTGAGATGTCTTGCTATGGTTTAGACTATCCAAGGTCCTGGTCTTCCTATATAGAGTCTGTTCTGACAATAGGTTCACTAGAGAGGTTGTTTGCCATCATCATGTTCATTGTCACCGACCTGAGGTACATTGTAATATTGTGATTTTGTTGTTGTTTTCATAATAGATTCTCTGTGTAGCCCTGGCTGTGTTGGAGCTTGCGCTGTAGACCACACTGGCCTTGAACTCAGAGATCTGCCTGCCTCTCCCTCCCAAGCACTAGAATTAACAGCGTGTGCTATGCCTGGCCACATTTGTGATTGTTTTGAACCACAGGAATTTGAGGTGGCACTAGACATTGACGGGTCATGTGTATGATAAAACTATGCTCTGCTATTGGGCTGAAAGAACCAAACTGGTCAACTAGGTAAGGAAAGTGACTTGTGGTCTTCACTGTGACTGATAAATTGATAGATGGCATGACAAGCCCTAGAGGCCACCAGGCATGTCACTGTCCCTTCAGCAGGATTCCATTTTGGAAACAGGGCAAGTTTATGGTCAGATGAAGAGTGAAAAAGTTACTTAAGGTACTGTCACTGAAGTAGTCTCCAAGAGTTAGAGCAGGGAAGGAAGACTGGCTAGCTCAAGCTCATCATCTACATGCTAGAGAATGAGACTGATAGAGGCTGATGGAGGCAGTTCTAGAAGTGCAGCCTCTGCATTTGAATGGGAGATTTAAATATCCTGGATCATGTAGGAGGATGTTTTGCTTTCCGTTTTTTGAGGCTGAGCTTTGACTTTGGGCTTGCCCTAGGTTTTTGCATAGAGATATTCTTGTTACACTTTGTTCTTAGTTCCAGATTTGTTCTACAGTCTATTTTGACATCTAAGAAGTAGTCTTTAAGTGTATCTGTAGACATCAATGAACTAACTCTGACTTCTCTAATCGGTCAGTGTTTAGCTAGATACTAGAGCAGAGACCACGCAGTAACAACAGTAGTAGCCATGTAATACATACCTACTGTGTGCAAAGTGCTAGCCATAACATATAAAAAATAAGGAAAACCTTCTGGATTGTAAAGTGCAGCTTGAGCAGGGTTGCATGCAATGAGCAGTAGGACTGGACTCAAACTTGAGGTTGTGTGACAGCTGAGGTTCTTCAGGGTTTCTTTTAAGTGATGAAGCCCGCAGTCCTGAGTCTGGTGTGTCACTGAGAGGAGCTAGCTTCCTTAGTCTTTAAATTGGACAGTGATTTTACTCTTTGCTTTATATTTGACTTCTGTTCTGGAAATGAAGTATATAAAAGCTGGTGTTTGTTGGCTAACAGCTCTCAGGAGGCATCCACACCTAGGATGCTTGTTTTCTTCCCACCAGTTGAGCTTCAGAAAGGGGAGTGAGGCAACAAGATGGAAAGTTCAAGGCCAGCCTGGGACACTCAAAGCCCAGGCTCAAAAAATTAAAAGTCTTTAAAAAGTGTTGGAAGGAGAGGCAGAGAGCATGTTAGGTCTGGTCTAGCGTGGACAAATGAAGCTAGCCTTATAGACAGCATCTGCTGGGTACAAATGATTTTTGAGGTAATTTCTAGTGCCCATATACTAGTATATTTTCTAAGTAAGCTTTCATGTGGCTAGATGGGCTTTTAAAAACTTTTATTTGTAAAATGTTAGTTTTTATTGTTATTTTAAATTTATTATTTAAAATAGTTATTATTTTATGATCAGACCTACAGTGAAAAAGCAACAGAAAAGTAAAAAAACTAGCCCTTAACTATTTTATAAAGAATAATTCTATATAGGAAATACTTAGAAGATATTTTTGTAACTTACTGAGTATCTTCCCAAAAAAATAATTGCTTTTTTCCTGTTCTTCCTTTATAAATGCCAAAACATTTTTTTAGAAAAAATATTAAGTTTTAACAACTAGACACATTTATTCCAAATAATTTACAGAAGTAACATTTTATGTAGAATGGCAAAAAGACGTTTTAGTTTCTAAGTACAGTTATTTTTCATTTGCTGGGAACCTTTACTGAACTTCCACACAGAACATTATTAGCTCACTACCTCCTTATCTTTAGTATTAAGTTTCAGTGAGCCTTGGGTCTGTGGACTCCTAAGTATAGCCCTCAGATTTATGACCTCCTCCTCTTCCCCTTTCCTCTCCTTTCCTTCCTTGTTCATTTATTCTTTCTTCATCCTTTATTCCAAAGATTTTTTATTATAAAATAATCCTAATGAGTCACCTTTCTTTTAGTTGCTGTATAATATTTTATCAGATGGGTATATGTTCAGTAGAACATTATGACATGCACATTTTACATTCAGCTTGCCTCTTTTACTATATTAGAAGACACCATGTGAGTATGCTTATGTACATAATTTTTCCTCTCATTCTGCATGACTCCATTAAAGTTCTGGGTCAATTAGGGTAAATGTTTTTATGGCTTCTAGTCTGTGTTGCCAAATCACTCTCCCTTTAAAGGTTTGTGTCAAATGGTACTGCTTTGGGCAGCATTATGCCAGCTTGGGATGTCCACTCCTCACGTGGCTTTCTGCCTTCAGTCTTGCTCTCCTTGAGCTGGCCTATGAGCAACTGCACAAAAGACTCATGCTGTCCATACTCCATCCTGGTCTTCCCTGGTCATTGGCAGCCTGTTGTCATTTCAGATGTGCCTTCTCTCTGCTACACCAGTTCCAGTTGGTTTGCATCCGGGCTTGAGTAGCCTCCCTAAGGTTTCCTTAAATGACCTGATCTCTTAACCTTGTGTCTTCCCTTTAACTGTTTCTTATACTCAAAACTGCCTCCCTCCCAACATTTCTACAGCTCCTTTCATTCAAAAACGGTTCCTGCAAAGCTGAAAAACAGAACCACCAAACTGTCTTTCACACTTAATGCTCTTTTTTTGTGGTGGGTGGCCAGTCCTGCTGATCAATGTGGACGGTGAGATAAACAGGAAAGTAGACAGTGCAAAGGAGAGGCTCGTTGGTTTGCCTGAAGAAGAGTTCAGGTGGGATTGATTCAGAGAGCGCATGCTCTCTGTGAGAGAACACGAGAGTTGTAATTCTGTGCTCCTGGTTTGTGACCACCACTCCCTATGCAAACAAGCCAGTTATTCTACCCATTCGCCTCTGCTCTGCTACACAGTGGAAAGTATACACTCTAGCCAATCATTCCAGGGGAGCCACAACACCTTCCTCCCGTCCAGTTAATTTGTCTTTAATATCATTAGCAGCATTAGCGCAGCAGCAGCAGCATCCTAATATATACTGTTTACTACTTGCCAGGTAGTGAGATATCTTATGTGCCATAACTGTCAGAACCCTCACAATCACCTTGTGAGCTAAAGATTACTTCATTTTCATAAGAGGAACCCAGGCACAGGTTACTAGGTTGAAGTCACGACTAGTAAGTGAGGGAGCCTTTTTGCAGGTTTTCTGGGTGCAGTTCTCTGATGATTTCTTATGGAATGCAAAAAAGAAAATCCTAGCACTGAAAGGCCTTTCCAAATCTCAGTCCAGTCTGTGCTTCCATTCTCGAGTTCGTTTCAGGTGCCATCCCCTAGTATTGTCCCATGTTTCAGTCTCAGAGCTGCCAGCTTCATGAATGTATCACATACATTCATATACCTACAGCAAACTCCTCATTGTCCCTCAGAGTCCAGCTCAGATGTCCAGTGCCTTGTGCTAACTATTCCACCTCTTTGGGTAGTTGCTGTCTTAATTCTCTCTTCTCCCATAATATTTCTGCCATGATCTTTTCATGTGGCTTTATGGTTCTTTTTTTTATTTGTTTGTTTCTCTGTGTAGCCCTGGCTGTCCTGGAACTCTCTGTAGACCAGGCTGGCCTCGAACTCAGAAATCCGCCTGCCTTTGCCTCCCAAGTGCTGGGATTAAAGGTGTGCGCCACCATTGCCTAGCGGCCTTATGTTTATTTACTTATACACCTGTCTTATTTTAATAAAAATTTTGAGATAAGAGAACAATATTAAAAATTAGTTTATCTATTTTGTTTAAAATCTTTAAAGTTTATTTACTAAAATGACATGTTTCCCTTTTCCCTCCTCAGCATAGGGCTACTTTCAAATTTGAATCAGCAGATGAAGATAAAAGAAAGGTAAGGTTTGGGGTGTGTGTGTGTGTGTGTGTGTGTGTGTGTGTGTGTGTGTGTGACTTCTGGGCGACTAAGCAGTGGGCTTGTTTTCATCTCATGGTTGTTGGTTAGCTTTTGGTTTCAGTTTGTCAGGCTTCCTGAGATGAAAGAGGTGCAAAGTTTAGGATGGGTTCCGCACAGTCCCTCCTGTTCATCTCGCAGAGCCCCTGGGCTTGCATGGGTTGGGGAAGGGCTCAGTGGACTATCACTAGAATTTCTTATTGCTAAAAGATTGCCCATTTTTGGTGGCAGAATTCCAGGTTGTGCAGAATGCCAGGCTAATGTAAAGCTGTGCTAAGCCTTGAGAAAGCAGCTTTCCTCCTGCTGCTGCCTCTCAGCTACATACTCTTCTCAGCACTGTACTTATTTATGTTGTTACGGTCCTCTAGGTTACTAGCTAGCTTCATAGTCACAGAGGAAAATGGGATCAAGACACTCACACGTAAGGGCGTGCTGCTCTCACTGCACGAGACTACTTAATGCTTGCTTGCATGTTGGCATTGTCTATGGCTGCCTTATTCGCTGTGTTAAAGGATCATCTTAAGGAGGAGAAGCCCGTCCTGCTTCTTTGTTTTTCTGGATTTTCTACCTCTATCCCAACCTCAGAGATTCAGATCAGATAAAACTATGGCTGAATCAGTACACAGTATCAGAATCTTAGATGCTGGCAGTGGATTGATAACCTTACATACATCCATTTACCTCTCTGTATCCAGCCTCTGTGCCTGTTTCTCATATATTTTTGGTTGTGAGCCTAGCCTCTAATGGCTGAGCCATCTCACCAGCCTGTTCTTGCTTCTTTTTATCTCCTAAGATTTATCTTCCTAATTCAGACCTTCATCTGGATTACTGCATAAGTGTGTTGTTCTTTTTGAGACAGGGTTTTCTGTGTAGCCCTGGTTGCACCATAACTCTCTCTGTAGACCAGACTGGCCTCAAACTCAGAGATCTGCTTGCTTCTGCCTTCCCACTGCTTGGATGAAAGGCTACATCCCCACTGCCCAGCGCTACGTTAGTTTCTGAGCTGTCCTCCTTTCACTGTGTAGGGACATGTGGTTCTACTTGCTTGTCCATAAATCTAAGGCAGCAGTCTGGCCATGTCATTCTTGGCCTTAACATCTTCCTGTGACTTCCTGTGCCGACGGTGACATAGTAGTGTCACTGATATGACCTCTGCATGCTTCTGCAGCCTGTAATTTCTATTTCCCTTGTGTTCTATGTATGAAGTGTTGACAGTTACCTCTACGTGGATATACTCTCTATTTCTACTTTTCCTCAGTTAGTTTCTCTCCATGATAAATCTGTAGGACTCTTGCTGGTCGACATTGCTGCTCCTCGCTGTCACAGCTGCAGCGCTGAGCTCGGAACGAACTCAGGAAGTCTGTTAAATCAGTGTCATGGAGTGGAAAGAAGACTTACTTTTGGATTTGAACAGTGTCAGTAAGACAAAAGATACCTTTTGGAGTAGAGATTTATTGAGTGAATATGTTTTTTGGATAGTTTTAGAAGCTGGCCTTCTTAAGAACAGTCCCTTATCTAATGAGCCAGAGGCTGGGGAGTAGAAGCCATCTCTAGATACATCTTCATACAAAATGACACAGTATCTGTGGAGGACAAACTGGTAGTTAGCTATTAAAATTAAGATGCCTTCTGCCCTTTGACCAAAGTGTGTCTCTTTTGGAGATCTGTTTTGTTTAGATTGAACCCAAGTGAACACTTTTTTTCATCAAAACATACATCAAGAGGAAAAAGATTGGAAACAACCAGCTGAGGTATATTGGGAAGACACACTACCACATTAACATAATAGAATACTAGGAGGTGGTAAAAAGAGAAAAAATCTATTATGTGGTGTTGGAAAAAGCCAAGTAAGGTATTAAAGCAGGCAGTGGAATGACAGACTCGTAATAGACATTCAAGCTAGGAAGGCAGCTACTTACTATGTGTTTGATTGGGAGAACCCATCCTCCATTTGATACATCCATGCTATATCAGGGGTCAAGCTTCAGAATCTTGGATAGCACTTTTACTTACAGTAAGTCCATTAAGAACAGGAGGCCACCCAGTCAGTAGGGTGTTGGCCACACCATCAGTACTCAAGTTCAGTCCATAGAACCACAGAAAAGTGCCAGGGAGTGACACTGTAATCCTTGCACTGGAAAGAGAGAGACTGAAGGATCCCTGGAATACACATACGTGCACACACACACCTGCACATACATACATGCACACACAATGTGCATAAAAAAACTGAATACAGATGCTTTATCTTATCTAAATGTCATTGGAGAGGGGAATTTTTCTATATTTGTTATCCATGGTGTTGTTTTCTGTAAGGTGGTAGAAAGCCTGATTTTGTTAGCCACTCTCCCTACTTACTGTCTACATAGGTTTGATTCCAGCAACATTCCTCTGATACACATGCAACTCCCCAGATGCTCAAAGTTCCTCCTACTCTTAGTATTTATATATAAGTACACATCTTCCCACATACTTTAAATTGTTGCTACATTGCTTCTGTTGCCTGTTATGATGTGAACACTATGTAAGTTATTAAACCATACTGTAAGTAATGATGCTAACGTCCCTGTATGTTCAGAGCAGAGACAGGTTTTTCCTAATTGCTTTGATGCAGAGGTTGTTTGGATCTCTGGTGTGGAGATCGCCCTCTGCTAGTTTCAGATCTCTAGAGAGAGTAACTTCTGCACTGTTGTTTATTTCAGTTTGTGTGTAGATTCCTGCTTCCTGGGAGGTCTGTTATAAACAAGAGTCATTAGGGACCTAGGTAGGTAATCTTCATTAAGGCAGAACATCAGCAAACAAATCCATTTCAGTCTCCAAGGGTTAAAACCACTAGTGACACTTTGATGCCTCCGGTGCCTTTGAGACACTGAGAGGGAACTGTAGGACAGCCCCATGCTCAGAGCTGTAGATGTTCTCTGTGGAAACAGAGCCTTGAGCCCAGTGTGAAAATGTAAGGAATCATTCCTGTACAGATTCTTTTGCTTTCCTTGTCCTGTCCTGAATGTGCCTCCAGAGCAGCAGTTCTCAATCTGTAGGTCATGGGCCATTTGGGGATCACATGACCCTTTTCACAGAGGTAGTCTAAGAACCTCAGAAAACACAAATTATTTGTAAAGTACTGTGCTGTGCTAGAAAACATCAACCAAACATCATCCACCCATAGTAATATCTTTCAAATATATATATATATATATATATGTATATATATGTGTATGCATATGTATATATGTGTGTGTATATACACACATATACACACACATATATACATATACATACACATATATACATATATACATACATGCATGTGTGTGTGTGTGTGTGTGTGTGTGTGTGTATGTATACATATACCCAACTTTGTGACAACCTAGAATAAGGAGCACTAGTGCCTCTCTGCGTGGAGTGACAAGAGATGACCTCTAGATCTGGTCCCTGACACTTGTGCTGATTTTCAGTTTTACCAAGGTTTGCTTCTCCCTCTAGTCCCGTTCAGAGTGGTGGGAATTTAACAGAGAGAAAACTGAGGTTTATGCTCACACTGCTAGAATGTGGTGAAGCCTTATACAGAAGGATTCTTCATTTGGTATAGTTCTTCCATGCCCACTGCTATGTACCTGTCTCATTACCTTTCGAAATATATATTGGAATACTTAAAATTATGATCCGATTCCTTGTTTTATCTCTTATTTCATCACTGTTGAGACGCTATTTAAGAGTCACACTTAAGGCTGGAGAGATGGCTCAGCAGTTAGGAGCACTGACTGCTCTTCCAGAGGTCCTGAGTTCAGTTCCCAGCAACCACATGGTGGCTCACAACCATCTGTAATGGGATCTGGTGCTCTCTTCTGATGTGTCTGAAGATAGCTACAGCGTACTCACATAAAATAAATAAATAAATCTTTGGGGGGAAAAAAGAGTCAGGCTTAAGGTAGAAGCTAGCAAAGGGGAATGTATATATTTTTCTTAAGGAATAAAGTTAGATACAATTCTAATGTTTGTGCGTCTGATGCAAATTGTGACAGGTGCATGTGAACCATTGAGATTTGTATAGAAGCACCTGTTTGCTTTACATCCTCCCCTACAATGGTGGACTGTGATTACTGGTCAGTGCTTACATATATATATATATATATCATGCAGATCTGCCGGATGGGGGAAGGCAAATGGGGAATAATCTGGATACCCACATCTTGAGACAGTGAGGGCTCTTACTTTGGTTTTTAACACAAAACGTCTCTCAGAAAGCAGTAAAGAGTATTGCAATAAAAGTTGATAAAGATATGTCATAAAATGAATTGGGTTGGGTTACAGCTCAGGGACACAGTTGCCTAGCATGTGTGAGGCTCTGAGTTAAGTCCTCTATGGGGGGGGGAGGGGGAGGAGGGAAGAGGAGTAAAATGTTTGACCCTACGTGACCTGTAGGTAAGAATATAGCTTAATCACTCGTGGAAAAGCTTCCTGTATATAACATCTCCTTCCTCAGAAGAATGAGCACTGACATACCTAAACACAAGCAGGTTGCATAACTTTACACTCATTCTTCTTAAATGGTAGGTCAGTAGCTCGTCACTGGGGCAAGAAGCCTGGGTTATTGATCGTGGATTCTTAGCCCTGGATGGCCACCTACACTAATGCCCGTTAAGATGAGGGTAAGGAACTTGGAGGTTGAGTGGAGGCTAGAATTCCTGTGATTCGAGTGTATTGTGTGGTTTTGTGTTTTATATTCGTCCAGTTACACATCAGAACTGCAAAATACAACTCACAGTGTGTTCACTGAGGAAGCAAGATACAAAATTATATTTGAGGAGTGATCATGGCTTGGAATTTCTGATAAAACCTACACAGAAAAGTGCAGCAAGGAAGGCCACTAAATGTTGCTGCTTGGCTGTCACTGTTGTGGAGTTGGCTTTTTTTTTTTTTTTTTTTTTTTATAAACTTTTGAATTACAATAGGTTGAACTGATTTAAGAATGTAATCATTTAATAACATAGTGTAATACAATTGTATTTTAGAATAGTGTGATTGGGGGCATACACATAAACCAGTGCTTTCTGGTTTTTGTTTTTTTGTTTTTTTGTTTTTTTTTTTCTAAAATTGAACTTTCTTGGTTACTTTATTAAATTAGAGTAGTATTACTTACAAAGACAGTTTATATAGTGAAATAGATGTATCTGAATATAAAAGCCCATTTTGTTATTTCAGATATATCAGTTTTTATGCTTTCCCTTTAAACTTGGATCTGATTATTACATCATCTTTAATCCACACATTTCCTTAGTGGTCCTTTGTACTGGGACCTGTGCTAGGCTTAGATTCCTGGCTTGGCTGTTGGCCTGTGGTATTTGATTTGATGCATTCACAGTTACAGATACATAGGAGCTGGTGACTATCACTGCGGAGCATAAAAATGAGTGGCAAGTGTGCAAATTACCTTCTTCCAAAGGAAATGTGCCAAGGCAGAATGTTAATCCTTGGCTTTGAGTCCACTTGTAGGTAACATAGCTCGAGGCATGAATGCTTGTTCTGAAAGCCTCTGTTCTTACTCTGGTCAGCTGAAATTGTCAAAGTAATCTTTATTTATTTATTTTTAAAAAGCTTAATATGGCTTGTAAATTTGAATCAAAATTTATTTGATGCTTTTACCTAAGGAAACACATAGGAACATAGTGCAAATATAGTGCTCAATCTAAAACTAGTGTCTTGTAAGATAATCTTTTAGGCTGGGGACAGAGTGCAGTCATAGAAAGCTTTCTAGCCTAGCCATGGCTCTCAGCCAAGGTCTGCCTCTCTGCATCTTTTCCTCTCCTCCCTCTCACTGCTCAGCTGTAGATTGCTTTCTAGCATATCCAAGGTTCTGTGTGCCCTTTACCCTACAGATGATGACCGTAAATACTTTTAATTCCATTCAAAGATGTGCACACAATACCAAGTGCACACCTCAGGTTTTTATTTTTAAAGCTCCTGTCTAGCAGGACTCTAGCACAGATCTTAACAAGCAGAATGAATGCCTAGCCATAGTGCAAATCAAACAATTTGATTTTAGTCCAGACTGTACCTTTCACTGTAGATGTTCTGCCAGATAATCTAATTGAAGGAATAAATCTGGGGGGAAAGGAAAGAAAAGCTCTTCTAATTTAGAGTCTTTATGTGACTTTTAAAAGCAATGACTATGTATATGCACATGCATGCTCATATGCCCACATGTGCACGTGGGAATGGACATGACACGTTTGTCAAGACCTGAGATGGGGACTCCCTCTAGCCCGGTTCTGGGATGGTGGCTTCACTCCCACCTTGTTAGGAACTTATGTTGTGCAGTGCCAGCGTTTGCTGGTCTTGTCTCTACCTCTGGTTTCTCCTTAGGAGCACTGGCTTACCGATTTAGCTTTCCAGTAGGTTCCAGGATAGAACTCAGGTCATCAGGCTTGCCAGCCTGTGCTTTTACTTATTTATTGAGCCATCTTCCTGGGCCACTCTATGTGATCTTTATGTTACTTTTTAGGGTACCTTCCTCAGGGATAAGAGTAGTGGAACTGTGGAGTTGGGGAACACATATTTTCTCTTCCCATCGTCCCAGGTCATTTTGCAGCCACGATAGTGTATGGAGCTCCATAAACCAGCACCCCAATGAAATCTACCAAAATTATTTTTTAAAGTAAACACTTTTTTTTAGCCCCAAGAGTATATAATGAAGAAAAAATTCACTGAAAAAATTCTGGAATTCAGTTAAGAAAAGGGAAATTGGTAGACTGTGTACAGAGCTCCCCAATAAACAGACATAGTAAAGAACATTCAGCTATGAGTTGAGGGGCTGTCTTCTCAGGAGGGACATAATATTTACAATTCTCAGTTTACTTACTTTTCTCTGGCTGCCTTCATGATTTTCTCTTTCTCTTTAGCTTTTAATAGTTGGTTCTTTCCTTCTACCATGGGCTCTTGGGATCAGATTCAAATTGACAGTCTTATTTTCCAAGTGCTTTTACCAGCTGGACCATCATGTGGTCCTCTTTAGTGATTTTAAAAAGCATCTGTGTAAAACAGAACGTCTGTAATGTTATGATGAGCAAATAGTATATATAAATACAATGGTTTTGCCAGACCTGCACAAAGGTGAATGGGAACAAAGCTGTAATGTACTGAAGTGACTCCAGATGGTTAACTGGAATCCACAAGAACAAATCAAAAGACCCAGAAGTGATAATAAATAAGGCCAATAAAACAAATATCATATGCTTACTCTCCTTTACACAGCTTTCTTTTTTGTTTTTTGTTTTTTTGTTTTTTGGTTTTTTTCAAGACAGGGTTTCTCTGTGTAGCCATGGCTGTCCTGGAACTCACTCTGTTGACCAGGCTGGCCTCGAACTCAGAAATCCACCTGCCTCTGCCTCCCAAGTGCTGGGATTAAAGGCGTGCGCCACCACCGCCCTGCTACACAGCTTTCTTAAAGATGATAGAAAGTAGTAATTATAATATTGTTGGATTTGCATCATTTGCAGATATAATACCAGTATTATATAGAAGAAGGCTACTTTATAAGACTATTTATATACCTTCTAGAAAATTAGTATTAATCTGGAGCAGATCCAATAAGATGCATATAGTAAGCCTTAAAACAGTAGTTCTCAACGTTCCAGTGCTACAACCCTTTAACGTGCTGTTTCATGTTGTGCTGACCCCCAACCATAAAACTATTTTTAATTGCTACTTCTTAACTGTAATTTTGCTACTGTTATTAACCATAATGTAAATATCTGTGTTTTCCTATCTTAGGTGACCCTTGTGAGATGTGTCATTTGACACCAAAGGGGTCAGACCCACAGGTTGAGAACCACTGTCTTAAAGTAGCACCTTAAGTACATAGCTCAGATGTTGGTGACTGTAAGGCTTCCCTGAGAGTAATTAAAGGAGATTTAATTAATGAATGAAAAAAATCCCATGTTTATGGAAAGGAAGACTTACTACTACTGGAGTATTAGTATACGTCCACGGATCCACTAATTCAGTATAATCACTTCTAGAATTTGCGGTGGCTTCTTGTTAGAAATCCACAGGCCAATTCTGAAATGAAAACAGGCGCAGAATAGCTTAAAGAATCGTGGAAGGGAAAAGTGAAAATGGAGCTGGGTGTGGTCAGTGTCTTGTAATCTGGTATGTGGGAGGTAGAGGCAGGAGGATAAGAGGCTCAAGGCCACCCTTGGCTACTTCAAAATTTTGGGTCCATCCCGAACTACATGTCTCAAAGAGGAGTGGGAGACAGATTCAACAGTTTCAAACTGGACAGAATGTTGATGTTCAAGATTGGGAGCTAGCATGTAAGTGACTTTGACTATTAGCAAATGTAGTGCTACCTGGAAAACCATGTATAAATGATGTGGTTGGGTCTTACCTTACTTACACTACACTCCATTCAAAAAGGCAAATGGATCAAAGATCTGAATCTATGAGGTAAAGACTTAAAACTTACTGGGGAAAACAGAAATCACCATTCTCTCAGATGATACCAAAAACATAAAAGAAGAAACAGATAAAGGACATTGTTCGAGTTAAAAACATTTGTGCTCTAAAAGAAACTATCAACCCTGTCTCAAAAAACCAAAAAAAAAAAAAAAAAAAAAAAAAAAAAAAAAAAAAAAAAAAAAA
>JADRCD010199789.1:0-11202 GCA_019843815.1 Montemys delectorum
TGTATATACATTCACACACTCACTCACTCACTCAAACACCCCCATGTCATTCACACACACACACACACACACACATACACACATATACACACACACACACACACACACACACACACACACACACGCAAAGTTCTCTTACTCCAGTCCAGGGAACCCAATGCCTATTTCTCACCTTTGTGGACACCAGGCACACACATGGTATACATGCATATATATATATGCATGTGTGTGTATACATATATATATATAGGCAAAATACTTATACATAAGATATTAAAATTAAATTTAATGTTAAAATGGCTACACTAAATAATAAAGCTTTGATTATATCTGAAATAAGAATGCCTATACTGAACAGTTATGAAAAGAGCAACGCAAGCTAATAAATGCAAGTGCTCGCCTTTGACTGACAGCTGCTACTGCCATTATTGCTGTTACTGAGACTCCCCGACTTCCTTCTTTTGAAGCATCTTCCGAAATGCCGCCCAGTGTAGTAATTGAGACAATATCTGAAAATGGACAAGACGTCTTTTGCCCTCATTTGCAGGCAAACCTGTCCTTTGGTCTGCATAAGGATCGCCATATGTTCCTCAGACCCTATTTTGGGCATGTGCTTTTTCTTTTCTTCAACAGAGCTAAATTTTAGTGTCAGGTCAGCCTTCACTCTTTGCCGTCAAGACCTCTCAGGCACCAGCCCCCTGGAAGCTGGCTTGCTTTAATCCAAGGGTGATATTTCTGTGCCTAGTTAACTATGTTCTAGCTTTCAACACGAGCCAATTGGCTTTAATCACAGGATGTTATTGAAAAAGATTGGGCAGATTATGGGTAGTAAGAGAGATAATTGCCAAGGAGAAACAAGGAAAAAATAAATGAATCTTCCATCTCAGGGAGAAATAAATGGCCTTATTATGGGGTCAGCTGGGATGATCCTAAAACGCCCTGTCCAGGAGAAAATGCATAATGGTAGTTTGGGAGTTGAAGAATTTGGCAGCAACAATATGCGTGGATCAAAACAGCTTTTAAGGGACAACCTCAGGGGATTGCTTTTCTATAAAAGGAATGGGAAGTTTCTCTTTCTGCTACTGAAAATGCAGACTCTGAGTTGACTGGAGACACAGCTTGCTCATCAGTCATTTTTCCAAACAAACAAGAACATTATGTTCCACTGTATTAGGATAATAGACTACCACCTCCACCCTCCAAAAAAATCACTGAGTTTTCTGAATTTCATTTGTGTAAGTCTTGAGAAACAAGAAAAAATACTTAATACTCTATGTATAGCATTAAATGGAATATAAAACTCCCGCCTAGGCTCAGGAAACATAAGGCAGGGGGCACAATGAATGGAAGAGCCAGAGGATTGGGAGAAGGGCTGGAAGGCACTGTCTTCCAGACATGACATGGCTGTCCCACTCATAAAGCCACAGCATCTGTGGCTACTGGCTGCACAAGACCTGGCTCGTTACCATTACATCATGGGCTAGGTGCAATGGTGCATGCCTTTAATCCCAGCACTTAGGAGGCAGAGTCAGGTGGATCTCTATGAGCTTAACAGTGAGTTCCAGATCAACCAGAACTACATAGTGAGACTCTGTCTCATAAATAAATAAATAAATAAATAAATAAATAAATAACCAAGCAAATAAGAAAAAAACCCAACTTGTTCAAAATGAGTTTTTCTGGAACACTTCTTTAATATTGAATCTAACAGGAACCTTTCAATTTGAGTTCCCTTATCCTTTTACCAAATACACTAAGGCCAGTGGTGTGGAGCTGTGCCCCTAGTGACATCTTGGAACCAGCCAGCAATGGGAGTCATTATATAGACCTCAGTTTTCACTAGAGAGCCCAAAGTCTACCTTGATTCTCCCAGCTGACCGCAAATACCCACTAAGTCCTAGTGAAAGAGACCCATGCGTTCTCCCATCTCCCTGAATTTTTTTTTTCATTTATTTCGGGAGCATGCATTAATCATACATAGTAGTGGGTTTTGTCTTTGGAGTCTCAGTTGTGTCACATCATATTTTTCTGGAAGCTTCCTTATTCAAGGATGTTTTTGCTGAAACAGACACATAGGGGGATGTTTGCTGAGAACAGACATGTGGTGATTTTTCTGGAAGCAGCCTGGAAAAAAGGGCATGTGAGGTTTGCCAGAGCAGATGCGTGAGAGAACATGCAGTGTTTGGAAAGGGTATACATATAACCCAGCAGACTGTGAATGATGCTGTAGGGTATTGGTTAGCCTTGCCACTCTTTGCTGGTCATCCTTGGGCCTTGATGATGTTGGTCTTCCCTGATGACCCTTTGTTGTATTGATTCACTTTGCCAGTCTTGGCTGGTAATCCTTTGTCGTGATTTCATAGAAAGAAATGCCACCAAAGAACTAGTGTTCCAGTGACTTCTTCCACTTCCTGAGCCTCGAGGTTTCTTCTGGATTGAACTACCATTGCCAATTTGTGAGTAGTGTTTGTGGACCGAGCCACTGGTGCTGATTTCTGTGATCTGAACCGCTGATATCCTTACAACATCCTTTGGAACAGATTGGACTTGTTCCAAAGAACTATTTCTAAACAGGTCCACATCCTCCTTTGTCCTATTAACCATTCCTTTCCACTACCTCTGGTGGGTGGTGGGCTAGAAGGGAGGTTAAAGCATGTAAAAACCCTTATTAAAGTAGGTTTTGAAAAATCTAAGCCTACAGGGTTTCACTATAATATTTTCATTACAACAAGTTTCTGTTGTGGCCACCTTCCATGATCCTTTCCTCTTCCTCTCTGCTCTTCTTTCTACTTGAATGTTTTCTTTTGTTTTGCTGGTGACCTAGTGAGTTTCATTAGGGTTGCTTACAGGAGCATAGATGAGGAGTTATTTAAAGGAGGAAGGGCAACTTATGGGGGCTATATGTCTGAGGGGGAATGTCTCCCCTTCCTCTAGCAGCCACTAACTGTCCGCAGATCCTCAGAGGGGACTGAAGCCGCATGATTCCCTCCATCCTCCATAACAGAATGCTTATAGGCCTCATCTTAGATGTAGCTTTTGTGCAAGTAACCAGAGCTAGTTCCCCTGAAAGTCTTTGGTTCTCACCTACTGACGTTAGGTATCCACTTGATGGGAACTGGAATCACCTAGGAGATAAAGCTCTCGGGAGGTCTGTTGGGGGGTTATTGAGTTGATTCGTTGGGAAAAAGCCACCTTAAATATCGACAGCAATGTGGCAGGTTCTGGAGTCCCAGACTGAATTCAAAAGAAGAAACTGAGCTGAGAGTCACCATTCTCTCTCTCTGCTTCCTGACTGGAGATGCTGAAAGCAGCTGTCACACTGCTGTTGCTAGGACTGTCCTGCCATGATGGACTGTACCCTGGAACAGTGAGCCAAAAAAGCCCCTCCTTGATTAAGCGGCTTCTATAGGAGTATCTTGTCTCAGTAACGAGACAAGTAATGAAGACACTTTGTATTGTTCACGTCTGTGCTTGGGTCAAGTTTTCTAGCCGTTAGTTTGAGAAACTCAAACCTTCTTTGAGTAACTCTGACTTCCACAGCTACCTTTAAGTCTTCGATTTGTCAAGACAGGGTTTCTCCGTGTAGCCCTGGCTGTCCTGGAACTTACTCTGTACACCAGGCTGGTCTCCAACTCAGAGATCCTCGAGAATTCAGAGTGCTGGGGTGAAGCTTTTACCTTTAAGTCTTGTTTTAGGAGTTAGAGAAGGGTAGAGACTGTCTAGCTAATTACACAAAGTAAACAAAGTAACTTCGATGATGGTTTGAGTCTTGGGCTCAAGTTAAACCTGTTATTCCAGGGTGCTTCTATAGTACACGACAAAAAATGACAAGGGAAGCTTCCTGTGGACACTCAGGTGACGCAAGAAGCTTGCCTTTACCAACCAGCGCTGAGTCGAACTGATATCTCCTATGTTGTCCAGTTCAAAAGCGTCACCAAACATGATGGCACAATACAGCAGAAACCATCAGGCCTCTGCCAAATCAGCACGAGTAAGCAAGAGCAAGCAGAACCAGCTGGAATGCCTGGAGTTCTCTGCTGTGTCTCTCTCAAGAAGTGAAGATCAGCAAAGATGTGAGCCCAACAAAGAGTTGCACAGCTAGCTATGCAAGTGCTCCGTCACTGTCCGTTGAGTCCTACTTAAACTTCTCTCCAAACATCAAGTGTCCTCTCGTGGGTCTTGTCTTAGCAAAATATCATATGAGTCTGCATCATATGACACAACCAGAGATTTCCACTTCAAGAACCAAGTCCTAAATTGCAGTACCATTTCAGTCTCTCTCAGTTGCTATTTTGAGGTATAGCAACAGTGTCTAATCTGAGAGGGATACCAAGGTTTCTTTCTTGGGATGCTTCAAAACTGAGTATACATTGCGAGTCACTAGAATCTATGGGAAAGTGGTCAGACTTGGTGTATGGGGGGGGGTCATCTCACAAGCAATGTTGAAGTCAACTCACAGGAAATTGTAGTTGCTGATGGGTGAGAGCTGTAATTAACAGGGTAACTTTGTTAAACAAGAGCTTGCGAAATAGCTGTGTTGAATCTCATCTCAGCTTTCTTTCAGGATCAAAAGTGCATGAGCCCTGTGATCCAGAAAGTTAACTTGCCAAAATTTGTTCCACAAATGCACACACATGCACACAAAATGATGTGTGTTTAATAACAGCTCTAGCCACTTTATTTTATCTTGGTTTTGTTTTTTGAGATAAGGTCTAACTATAGAACTGGAAAGCTTCTATGTAAAAAATACTGGTCTTGAACTCACAGATAGCCCCCTGTCTCTGCCTCCTAAGTGCTAGGAATAATGGTGTGCAGCACTATTCTCAGTAACCATCTTGGCTTATAGTTCTTGTTGTTGTGTTTGTGTGTGTTCATACACCACAGCACATATGTGGAGGTCAAATGCTAACTTTCAAGAGTCTATTCTCTCATTCCACCATGGGTTCAGAAGATCAGAGTCAGATCATCTGACTCGCATGGCAAGTACTCTTCCTAGATGACCCAGCTTGTTGGCTCTAAGAAGCCCATTTTTAACTGAATCAATGTAGTGTATATTTGACACATCAGAAGGATATAATGAAACAATTGATCCTCAAGACACAGCATGAAGTGAAAAGAGAACCACAAGATACAATGTTCACTGCATGTTATGTTTCCACGTCCATGATGAAGGGAGCAGGGAGGAAGGGTGAGAATATCACTGTCTGAGCATATCAAGTGTTTCTAGATAGTCATGTATATCAGTGATGGATGCCTTTGAGGAAGAGGAGGCATGGGAAAGGGAAGGAGACATCTTTCAGTGCATGATATACATATGATTTGTTTTTATTTTTAATTATATGTCTGTGTGGGTATGTACACTTGGAGGCCAGAGGCATCAGATTCCCCTGGAGCAGAAGTTATAGGTGGTTTTAAGCTGCATAATGTAGGTACTGGGAATCAAACTTGGGTCTTCTTCAAGAGTCCATGCTCTTAGCCACTGAGCCTTCTCTCCAACTCCAGCAGTTGCTTTCATAAGCCCACGTGGTTAATGTGAACCCTCAATGCCTTATGGTCGCTTCCTAAGATGGGGAGGTCTCTGTGCAAAGAACCATTCCTATTCTGATTTAGAGTCTCTAGAGCACCCTAAGCCTTCTTTTGTTTGTTCTTTGAGTAGAACATTAGGCTAATTATAAAAGTATGTGTGTATACATGAGTATATACCAAACTCCAAGGAAATAATTGCTTTGGCTTAGTGAAAATAAAAATGTGAATAAATATGTACATTTATAAATCACCAAGAGCAGTATCTGGTGCCTGATAAATAGTCCCCCAATTTACATGGTATTTATTCACCTCTCAAAACAAAATTGTCAGGATATTTGAGGGTAGAACATTCTTTTAGGTATGCAATAGGACTTCTACATAATTTTGAAAGCAATTTGAGCCCAAATGCACACACATTTCCTATTCAGTCAACACCATTTGTTAAGTGTTTTGAGTCAGCACACCAAAGTCTAGGATAACATTGACTGAAGTTGCTTTATTTTTAGATTGGCTTCTTGTCTTTAACCTTTAACTGCTGAGGAAAGCTAAATCTAGGTCAATGCCATACGCAAAGAATCACATGTTTCATCTTGAGGCAGTTTTGAAGGCTGAAGTCTTCACAAGGCTCAAAGAAGAGAACGAATCATAGCAAGAGGGGGGCCTATCCAGTCATAGATGGACTTTTTTTTTTTTGAGGAGAGTATTTTGTTGTTACTTAAGATAAGGTTTCATTATGTAGCCCTGGTTGTCCTGGAACTCATTGTGTAGACCAGGCTAGCTGTGAGCTTCCAGTTCACCACTACACTAAGTTCCAGTCATATAATCACGAAAACCTCTCTCTCTTCAGAAGCCCAGGAAATGCACAAAGCTGAGGCAGAAGCAAGGGGGAATGGCTGTGCTGTCCTTAGATGCTTGGCCTTAGCTTCTTCTTTTTCTTGCTTCTGGAAAATGCTTCTGGCTTGGAGAACTGCCAAGCAGCTACTTTTGCATCCTTGACCAAAGATGCCTTCTGTCCCACTTTGCCACCTGCTCCCAAGTTAACTTTATCAAAGTTCTTGTTGTTGTGACACATGTATCATTTTCCCTTCCAAAATGCATTTTTAAACTTTCAACTGAATCTGAAAACATGATTGGCTAAGCATAATCAAAATAAAAAAAATAAAAATAAAAAAAACAGGCCAGGAATAGTGCTGCATGCCTTTAGTCCAAGTACTCAGGAAACCAAGGCAGGAGTAGAGCCTCTATGAGTGCAAGAACAGCTTGGTCTATACAGTCAGTTGAGGTCAGCTGGGGCTACAGGCTGAGACTCTGTCTCAAAGAATGCAAAACAAAAGTCTTTTTTGAAAAAAAAAAACAAAAACAAAAAACCCTAGAGCTCCAAGGTAGACCTAGCATGCATAAGGCTGTGTTCAATCCTTACTACTAATTCACATATTCAGATATGAACATATCTGAAAAGTAACTGAGAAAATATATATGATGTGTATGTGATAGTTAAGCAGTTATTGTTTTGATCTACATACTTATGGGGTGTTTGACTCATGGACACTTTGTTCAATGATCAAACCGAAGCACTCAGCATGTCCATTACCTCATGCGTGATCTCTGTAGTGAAAGCATTTAAAGCATTTTCTTCTGGCTACTCAAAGGTACATAGTGATGTTAGCTGTGCTCGCTCTACAGTGTGGTGGAACCACAGGCCTTACTCTTCTTCCTACCCATGACTCCACCCCCTTGGATGTCCTCCGACCTCTCCCTTCTCAAGCCTTTCCCCTCCCCAGTCTCTGAGAACCACTTTCTACTCTGTTCTTTCATGTTTCATGGATGAGGCAGATCATCTGGGCTCCGTCATCCTGTGTCTGGCTTGCTGTTTTCCATTCTCACAATATCCTCCAGATCCAACCACCTCATGGCAAACAACAGGATTTCAACCTTTCTTTGTGGCTGAAGTGTGTTCCAGTGTGTGTGTGTGTGTGTGTGTGTGTGTGAATGTGTGTGTGTGTGTGTGTGTGTGTGTGTGCATACACGCACTCACACCCCACCTTTTCTTTAACCATTCATGAGTTAGGCCAATTTGAACTCTTGGTTCCTGTAAACCAGTGTAACAAGTGTAAACCACTGCACCTCAGTAAACGGGGAGTAAAGATTCTTCAATATCCTAAGTTCATTTCCTTTGGCTACATACTCAGTGGTAGGATCATAGGGAGACTCTGTTGTTTTGGTTTTAGGTTGTTGTTGTTGTTGTTGTTGTTGTTGTTGTTGTTGTTGTTTTGGCTTTTTGGGTTTTGGGTTTTTTGTTTTGTTTTTGTTTTTTGTTTTGTTTTTGTTTTTTTTTTGTGGAACCTCCACTTTGTTTTCCATACACCTACAACACATAAAACAACACGTTGAAGCTCACTTCTCCCTAGCTTCACCCACAGCTCACTTGGTACTTCCTATTGTACTGATAACAGTTCTGACAGATGAGATCACATCTCGCTGTGCTTTCGATTTTGATGGTCAGGGATGTTGAGCACTCTTTCACATGCCCGCTGACCCACTGTATGTCTTCATTTGAGAAGTGTCTATAAAAATGTCATGACAAATCACTGCTGTCCTCTCCCGTTCTTTTCTCATTCCTTTTTGCATACTTGAGAACTTTGACTAGGCATGCTCTCTCCCACTAAGGCACACTAACACCCCTGGTTGTTACTCTTTCTGTGTGTTTATGTACATGTATTATTTTTTAAGATTTTTTTTAACTTTTTAATTGGATATTTTCTTTATTTACATTTCAAATGTTATCCCCTTTCCTGCCTTCCCTCCCTCCCTGAAACACCCTATCACATCCTCCCTCCCCCTGCTTCTATGAGGGTGTTCCTCCACCCACCCACCCACTCCCACCTTCCTGCCCTTGATTCCCCTAAACTGGGGCATCTGTCAAGTCTTCATAGGACCAAGGACCTCTCCTTCCATTGGTGCATGACAAGGCCATCCTCTGCTACATATGCAGCTGGAGCCATGTGTACTCCTTTGTTGATGGCTTAGTCCCTGGGAGTTCTGGGGGGTCTGGTTGGTTGATATTGTTGTTCTTCCTATGGTGTTGCAAACACCTTCAACTCCTTCAGTCCTTTCTATAACTCCTCAATTAGGGACCCCAAGCTCAGTCCAATGGTTGCCTGCTAACATCTGCCTCTGTATTTGTAAGGCTCTGGCAGGGCCTCTCAGGAGACAGCCATATCAGGCTCCTTTCAGCATGCACTTCTTAGCATCCACAATAGTGTCTGGATTTGGTAACTATATATGGGATGAATCCCCAGGTGGGACAGTCTCTGGGTGGCCTTTCCTTTAGTCTCTGCTCCACACTTTATCTCCATATTTGCTCCTGTGAGTATTTTGTTCTCTTTCTAAGAAGGACCGAAGCATCCACACTTCTTACTGAGCTTCATGTGGTTTGTGAATTGTATCTTGGTTATTTAGAGCTTTTGGGATAATATCCATTTATCAGTGAGTGCATATCATGTGTTTTCTTTTGCGATTGGGTTACCTCACTCAGAATGATATTTTCTAGTTCTATCTGTCTGTCTGTCTGTCTGTCTATGTTTTGAGTTTGTTTGCTTGATGTTTTGTTTTGTTTTGTTTCGTTTTGTTTTGTGTGAGACAGTTTTGTCATGTAGCCCAAGCTGGCCTTGAACTTTGCATCTTCTTTTCCAGTCCTTGCAAGTGTTGGGATTATAGGTAAAATCAGGAATCAAAATGTTAATGTGTTTTTTTCTGGGTTTTGGTATTTCAGAGATTATGTGTTTAAATATGTCTGCCACACTCTGGATGGTGGTGGTGCACTCTTTTAATTCCAGCACTCCCTAGGCAGAGGCACTCAGATCTCTTTGAGTTCAAGGTCAGCCTGGTCTACAGAGCAAGTTCCAGGACAGCCAGGACTGCACAGAGAAACTTGTCTCAACAAACAAACAAACAATCCCTCCAAAACTGGGTATGGTGGTTCATCCTTTAATCCTAGTACTTGTAAGGCAGAGGCAGGAGGATCTCAGTAAGTTGGAGGGCAATCTGGCCCTCATAGCAAGGTCCAGTTCAGCCAGAATTACACAGTGCAGCCAGAATTACCCAGTGGGGGGCTGGAGAGATGGCTCAGTGGTTAAGAGCACTGACTACTCTTCCAGAGGTCCTAGTTCAATTCCAGTTCAATTCCCAGCAACCACACGGTGGCTCACAACCATCTGTAATGGAATCTGATGCCCTCTTCTGGTGTGTCTGAAGACAGCTACAGTGTACTCATATACATAAATAAATCTTAAAAAAAAAAAAGAATTATACAATGAGACACTGTCTCAAAAACAAAACAAACCCAAACCCCCAAAATCTCCTCTGCTATATTGTTTTGTATTTTAAAACTTTTCTGGTTGCTTATTTATTTATTTTGAGTCAGAGTTTCACTAAGCAGTCCAGTGTAACCAGTTCTTGATCTTCCTGCCTCACCTACTGAGTGCTGAGCTTAGACTATGAACCATGAGGCCCAGTCTTGGTCTTCTCAATTATACTGTCAATGTGCCAACTTTATAAAGAAGAAAATATTCCTTGTTTTTAGAAGCAAAGAGGAGGGCTGAAGAGAAAGTTCATTGACTAAAACTGTTTGCTGTTCTTGCAGAGGATCTCAGTTTGATTTTTCAGTGCCTACATTAGGTAGTTCACACCTGTCTGTAACTCCATCTCCAGGGAGCCAGTTTATTGAGGACACACACACATACAACACACACACACACACACACACACACACACACACACACACACAAATGCACCCACATGTGATCCAAGTCCTGCAAAGATGGGACCCCTGGTATTTACTGGCCAAACAACCTAACCTACTTGGTGAGCTCTAGGCAAGTGAGAGATCCTGTCTCAGAAAAGTGTCTGCTGGGTCATGGTGGTACACACCTTTAATCTCAGCACTCTGAAAGCAAAAACAGGGGATCTCTGTGCCTTTGAGGCTAGCCTGATCTACAAAACAAGTTCTGGCAGGACAGCAAGGGCTACACAGAGAAACTGTTTCAGGAAAAGAAGAAAAGGAGGAAGAGGAAGAGGAAGAAAGAGAGAAAAAGAAAGAAAGGAAAGAAGGAAGGGAGAGAAGAAAGAGAGAGAGAGAGAGAGAGAGAGAGAGAGAGAGAGAGAGAGAAAGAAAGAGAAGGAGGGAGGGAGGGAGGAAGGAGGAAAGAAAGAAAGAGGAGAAGAAAAACAATGTGTCAGTGTTTGAAGACTTGTTTGTTTGCTTCTTTAGCTCACCAATCCCCTCTCAGCCTTGTGGGTGCTTTTTGTTTCTTAATAAAAAATCTCCCTCATAAAACTGCAAAGCTTCTGTAAGGCAAAGGACACTGTCAATAGGACAAAACAGCAATCAACAGATTGGGAAAAGATCTTTACCAATCCTATATCTGATAGAGGGACAATATCCAATATATACAAAGAACTCAAGAAGTTAGACTCCAGAGAACCAAATAACCCTATTAAAAATGAGGTACAGAGCTAAACAAAAAATTCTCAACTGAGGAATCCCGAATGGCTGAAAAGCACCTAAAGAAATGTTCAACATCCTTAGTCATCAGGGAAATGCAAATCAAAACAACCCTGAGATTCCACATCACACCAGTCAGAATGGCTAAGATCAAAAAACTCAGGTGACAGCAG
>JADRCD010199791.1:8021-21978 GCA_019843815.1 Montemys delectorum
CTTCTTCTTCTTCTTCTTCTTCTTCTTCTTCTTCTTCTTCTTCGGAGAGAACTTCTCTTTATGTAGCTCTGGCTGTGTAGAACAGGTTGGTCTTGAATTCACAGTGATTCTCTTGCCTCTGCCTCCTAAATGCTGGGATTAAAACTGCGTACCATCACTCCCAGCCTCTTAATCAACACTCTTCAATTTTGTAAATAACAAAACCTGCCAACCCAGTTCCTAACCATGTCTTGTGAACTCAGGGACAGTGTGGTTTTTATGGCTGCATTGCTAATAATGCTTTAAGGAAGTGGTTCTTAACCTTCAAAATGCTGCGACCTTTAATACAGCGCCTCATGTTGTGGTGGCCCCCAAATATACATTTTTTAAAAAAGATTTATTTATTTATTTTACATATGAGTGCTCTATCTGCATGTATAGCTGCATGTCAGAAGAGGGCATTGGGTCCCATTACAGATAGGAGCCACTATGTGTTACTAGGAATTGAACTCAGGACCTCTGGAAGAGCAGCCTGTTAAGATGGCTCTTAACTGCTGAGCCCTCTCTCCAGCCCCATAAAATTATTTTAATTTTAATTGCTACTTTATAACTGTAATTTTGTTACTGTTTTCAATTGTAAATATTTTTGGAGATAGAGGTTTGCCAAGGAAGTTGCTACCCACGGGTTGCAGACAGCTGCACTAAGGTACTCTAGAGCAGGGTCCATGGCTCAGGCTGCACAGTGCCACATCACTGACTTCATGATGCTTCAGACTCCTTGGTATCACTGACTGTCCTAGAACTCGTTCTGTAGAGTAGGCTGGCCTAGAACTCACAGAGATCCACATGCCTTTGCCTCCTGAGAACACTTTACCAGGGATGCTACCACTGCCTGGCTAAGACTTTTAAAAAACAAACAGACAACCAAAAAACCAAAACAACCCCCCCCCCCCCCCTCCCAAGGTTTCACTACGTAACCCAGACTGGCCTCAAAGTCACTATCCTCCAGTCTAGGGCTTATGAGTTCTGGAGTTACTGCCACTGTCCCTAGAAGTTTTGATAATTGAAGTCTGTCTTCATCAGTCTCTTTTCTTCTAGTACCTCCGCATACGTAGAAGCCTGTGTATGTGTGGCTCCTATACCACCGCCATCATCCTGTCTAACACCCTGGTTGGTTTGGTGCATGGCTCCCTCGGGTGCCCCTCTTGGGTAGTCACACTTCTTTGGAGGCTCTGACTTTTGAAAGGGACCATTGCACTATAGGAAGTCAGGAAAACAAGTGTGTGAGAGTGTGTGTGTGTGTGTGCCCAACATGTGTGGCTGCTTCTTCCCTTTCTTTCCTTTGAGACTCTCCCCTCCTCTGGGTGGTTTCCATTTGCCCTCCTTTTGCTGAGATAATTCACACTCTCCAACTTCATTAGCTGCAACCCCCTCCTTCCCTGGGACAAAAAAAAAATAGGACCAAACTGTTCAAAAGAACACATGGAGACCCCATTAATGACGGCCCTAATTGTGCCAATTCAAACCCGTCAATAACTCTAATTAAAACCTGTCTTGTAGGAGGTGCTGAATGGGAACACAGCTGCTGCTCTAAACAATCGCATCGGGGCTGGGAGGAGAGCGTCTCTCTGCGAGAGTTTGGTGGTGTTTATTATGGGAAGGGTCAACGGAGGAGGATTAAGACAGGGGCACAGTCAGAGGAAGGAACCCTGAAAAAGTCTTGGATGTCAGGTCACAGTTTGAAGTCAGAAGACCTTTAGCTTTCCCCTTTAGCCTCCCCCTCACTACCCCCCACCCCCAGCCGGAACACCTGCAAACTGACTGTGAGGACCCCTGGCCACCAGACACATGGACACCACAAGTTACTGAAACATCTGCAGGAAGAGTGGGGGGGAGGTGCGGGGAGGGACCCTGTGAAAAACTCAGCTAGCAAAACTGCACACCCAAAAACCTCAGAGTTGTCCCTTGCCCCGACGCTGCCTCCAACTTTGTCTTTTAGGGTACAACTGCCCTTTGCTGGACACTGTAAATAACTCTGCAATTACATTAATTGGTTGCATATTTGTTGACACAGAGGCAGAAGCCCCTACCAGGAGAGGCAGGTTGCAGCTGCATGTTAATGCTCTTCCAGTCCTCTCTGTCTGATTTCCAATCCCCTCATTTAGCTTTCCTGAATCAGGGGTGGTGGTACATCGACAGAACCATTTCTACAGAACCTCTGGCAGCTCCCACTCAGACTGTGTCTCATTTGGTGGCTCTTCCTGAGCCTATTAATCTACTGGGCTGGTAAGTTTGGTCCCAATATGGGAGAATTTGTGAGATGGATTTCTGGTAGGTACTACTTGGAGTTTAGTTTCTTTTGGAGGGTAGGAGTGTAATGAGCTTATTAATAAGTATATTATTTGGATCAAGTAGGACTCAGGCTGGTGGTTGCCTGGATCCCCAGGCCTAGCTAGAATTTTGGAATTGTGGACTTTCCAGAGACACTGTGAGGGTTAGGATGCTATGTAGTACTGGTGCCTCAACTATCAATAGAGAAGCGTCCTCTTGCAGTGAATGGGAATTAACACAGAGAACCTCAATTGGACAATGTACAGAGAATGGAAGACTTTGAAGTACTCAGTTCTAAATCAATGTCTTCATCAAATCCCTCCCTTCTTAAGGCTCTATGCGGAAGAGGAGGCAGAAAGGCTCTGATAGTCAGAGGAGATGGGTGAGTCCAAGGAAACAGCGTGCGTCTTACAGACACAACAGGACAGATGCAGAGAAACCCACACTACCTGAGGCAGTACACATAGGACCTGTACAGGCCCAGGCCAGATGGGTCCCGAGCATTGAGAGGGGAAAGTGGGCACAGGATTCTACCCTAATGGAGAAGCTATCTGTACCTGATGAGACCCTTTGGGAAAGGGGAAAATCTGTTTTCTCCATTTTTTTTTGTGGGCTTTATTGTTTCATTTTGTTTTGGCATTTTTTCATTTTATTGTTATTTGTTTTGATTTTTGTTTTTGTGGAGTTTTTTTTTTTTGTTTTTTGTTTTTTGTTTTTGGAGAGAGAGAGAAAGAACACAAAGTTGGGTAGAGGATTGGGGAGAATCTGGGAGGAGTTGGAGGAGAGGAGAATATAATCAAAATATACTGCATGAAACAAATTTTAATTAAAAAAAAAAGACCAGGAAACTCATGTAAGCTGATACAACCAAAGCTCACCCTTTGCTTTCTCTCTGAAGCCAGTGTGCAGCGGAACTTTCTGACTATTGGCCTCTGATTTCCTTACGGCAAAATAAGCATGCTCTTTTCCTGCCAGCACCCACACTCTGAAACATCTGCCAGACTTCATCATGGCCCCTTCCCTTACTCTCTCAGCTCCCTACTTAAGTGTCACCAAGCAGAGAGGGCTTTCTTCCCAACTCTACTCCCCTGGAATAGCTACTTCCCTTCCCCACCAGGTTACTACTTACGACTTTTTACTGTTATTATTTTTTTGTTTTTTTTTTGTTTTTTCGTCTGGTTTATTTTTCCTCGGTGCTCGGCACTCCTGATACATTGTATATGCGTTGCTTTGTTATCTACTGCCCTGGTTTGTTTTGTTATCTCGACACAAGCAAGAGCCACCTGGGAAGAGAGAACTTCAACTGAGGGAATTGCCACCATCAGATTAGCTTAAGTCTGTGGGGCATTTTATTAGTGGTCCCAGCCCATTGTTGGTGGTGCTATTCCTGGGCAGGCAGCCCTAACAATGCATAAGACAGTTGGCTGAGTCCATGAGTGGAGCAAGCCAGTAAAAGCAGCACTTCCCCACTGCCTCTGTATCAGTTCCTGCTTCCAGATCTCTGCTTTGAGTTCCTGCTCTGACTTCCTTCTGTGGTGGACGGTACTGTGGAAGTTTAAGATAGAATAAACTCTTTCCTCCCCAAGTTGCTTTTGGCCATGGTGTTTCATCACCGCAATGGAAAGCTAAGACATCTACATTCCCTTATTAGTTCCTGAGCTTTATGAGAACAGAAACTTGTTTCTTCTGTTCCTTACTGTGTCCACAACACTTAGAATGGTGCTCGATACACAGATACTCGATGAGCGCTTAACTGAAAGAACCAACGGACAGAGAGATGGTGACACTGTCTCCTCACTTGCTGAGAAGAGAATGCCTGCTGCTAGAATTTGTTGTGTCGTGTTTCCCCATATAAAGTGGTGGAAGAAAGGCCCTCCTTGCCTCCATTTCTAACCCGGGGCCTCTAGAACCACTAGTGAGTGGTTAAGACCACAGCCTTTGGAGGCAGCTGGATGTGGGGTTAAATCCTGGCTCTTCCAGAGCAGTGTGGGCTTAGCTCTTGGAACTATTGGATGAATGCACACCATGTTGGACAAGTGTTTTGAACAAGCCTCAGCACAATGAACAAGACAGTAGGTTCCAGTGTTTTTATCTTAATTGTTCTAATTTTATCTTGGAGCCAAGGCCCCTCTACCCACCCTTATTTAAGAGTGTGTCCTGCAATAACAAGAGGTAGATGGCGAAAGGGAGAGCAGGCTTCTAGTTAGAACCAGCCCTCCCGGCTCATCTCTCTTTGGGAGCAAGGACCCTACTTGGTGAGTTGCTCTGCTCTCTTATATTTGAAACATGCACTTGGTCACCAGTCACACAGTTATGCAGATACAGAAGGATGACAAATTCTTCACTAAGTTTATTTCCTCCAGCTTGGACAGCTGATGTAGAAGGTCCCCAAATGGTATTTAGGTCATTATCACCTCCATGAGGAGTCCAAGGGCAGACTGAACACTGGTTGCTTAGAGGCAGGACAGATGAGTCAGGGCTACACAGGCCCGAGTCCTGTTCTCCGGTTTGCTCCATTGCTGTGAATGGACACACCTTTAGTCTCTCACCACCGTGAAGAGCTGGCTTCAGGCAGAGGGGCTGGAGGTTGGGAAGGCAATGCGTAGAACTCCAACTTTTCTGAGACTTGTCAGTCTGTCTTGCCTGACTACAGCTATTTGTCTGCATGGTTCCCTTATGTAATACCATCGATGACTGTAGATATGGGTACATGCTTATGTGCATTTGTGAGGACATGTGATACAATGGTAGTTATTCTTTGCTTTTGGAGAATGGAAAACAGAGTGGGATTTTGAGGGATTTAAACAAATTCTGGCATTGCCACGTCTTGTGGCCTCCTCTCCATAATAGTTATTGGTGGCTTGCTCCTTGATGGGAAAGAACATGGGAAGGGACACATTCTTTGACGAGGGAGAGACCTACTGGGTGTGGAGAGTATTTGTGTAGAGGAGATAATAGTAGAGAACAGCGACGGGGCAAAAGTCCCACAAGCTCTGCCTACTGTGTCCAGTGGCAGCAACTGCTGCTCACCCAGATGTCCTGCACAGTTTACAGACAGTGCAGGGCATTCCTTTGTCCTTGGCTCAGCAGGAGGTCAGGTGAATCGTCAAAAAAAAATTCCATCTGGGAATATATTGGAGAAACAAAGAACTTTATTGACAAAGGGCCCCCATGTAGTGATCATCAGAGGGCAGCCTCCAGGTCATCCTCAGGGTGAAAGAGGACTTCTGGGTCAACTGGAAGTTGACCAACAGAGAGACCAAGTGCTGCTGTTGCTGCTGCTTCCTCGTCCTCCTCGTCCTCCTCGTCCTCCTCGTCCTCCTCGTCCTCCTCGTCCTCGTCCTCCTCCTCCTCCTCCTCCTCCTCCTCGTCGTCTTCGTCGTCTTCGTCGTCGTCGTCCTCCTCCTCCTCCTCCTCCTCCCCCTCCCCCTTCTTCTTCTTCTTCTTCTAAAGATTTATTTATTATTATACATCGCAGCTGTCTTCAGACGCACCAGAAGAGGGCATCAGATCTCATTACGGGTGGTTGTGAGTCACCATGCGGTTGCTGAGATTTGAACTCAGGGCCTTCGGAAGAGCAGTCAGTGCTCTTACCCACTGAGCCATCTCTCCAGTGCGACAATGTGCTTCTTAATGGTTAATCATAGTGGCTCTTACCTCCTCGTGCCATCCATACACCAGACGGTGCACAGTGTACACAGTGAGAGTGAGTAGGAGTCCGAGGGTCAGGAGGGCTCCCCTTGGCCCACCTAAGCTTTCAGCATGATGCAATGAGTCACAGTGTAGTCGTATCTTATTTAGGCTTACCTAATGCTTGTCCTCACAAACTGGAAAACCTGACATGGTTCTTGGGGGCAAAAAAAAAAGTTTAAAAAAATAAATATTGAAACTGCAAAATAATATCAAATCATACCAGTGGTTGAGCTCGTGTTTTTCTAATTTCTCTTATGACCTTTCATTTTCCCCATGGCTGCAGGCAACAACAACAGCCTGGTATGAAAAAGAAAACAACCAAAAAAATGACTGTGTATGAGTGTGTGTGTGTGTGTGTGTGTGATCTGTGTATGAATGAGTGTTTGAGTGTGGGTATGTGTGCATATGTGTATGTATATTATATATGTGTGTGAGTGTGTGTGACTCTGAGTGTGAGTGAGAGTGTTAGTGTGTGCAAGTATGTGTGAGTAAGTGTGATTAAGTATGTGTATGTGTGAGTATATACGTGTGATGGGGTGTGTATGTATGTGAGTGTGTGAGTGAGTGTGAGTATGTGTGTATGTGTATGTGTGTTATCTGTGATTAAAGTCAGGGAATTGTACTCCTGAGCTCAGCAAAATGATCTTGCGGTCTTCTTGGAACAGGCTTAGTGCAGTGATGATCATTAATGATGAGTCTTCCCCTAAAGTGAGCATTTTGCCTTGAAGTGTCACCAAGAGGACACTGAAGCCACCGCGGTTAATCACATAATATTTTGTTTTTTATCAGCCAGCGTTTCATGATTCTCAGGCCTGGTTCAGATCTGCTAAGCGGAGGGCAACCTGCTGAGGGAGACCTGCCTCTACCTCCAAGGCGACCTGCAGAGGGCGACTTGCCTCTACCTCCAAGGCAACCTGCGGAGGGCGACCTGTGGAGGGCGACCTGCTTCTACCTCCAAGATGCTCAGGTTGAAGGCATGACTGTACCTGGTGTATTTAGTGCTCGAACTCAGGACCTTGTGCATGCTGGGAAAGCACTCTACCAGCTGAGCCGCATCTCCACCTCCTCTCATTTAACAGTTCTCACATATTCTTCATGTAATATGCCCAGAGACTAATTTTTTTTAGCAGAATGAGATTTTTGTTTATTTATACTAGTAACATTCCACCTTCCTGCCCCAGAGCAATCGCAATAGTGCACAAAAAAGGGTAACAATGTTGGTATTGTTTCCCCCTGCTCCCTACATGTTAGCTGTATCTGTCTGGCAAGGCCCATATTGCCTCTCTTAAGCATTAGTCATCTGAAGAGCAAGGGCTTTTATTGGAAGACCTCAAGTTCAAGGCCAGCCTGTGCTCCATAACAAAACACTGTATGAACATAAGAAATGATGTCAGTAACAATAACTCAACAAACCCAAAGCTTATTGATCACTAATAACTAGTACATGAACAATATTTAATTTATATCTATAAAAGACTTTCAGAGCTGTTATTCGGTATATCTCTCAACAGGCAGTGAATATTCTGGTATAGAATAAAATTAAAGTTCTCTAAAAAATATCCTCTCCACCAGTGTTTTACACCATCAGATCATTCTTCCTTCTTTAAAGGAAAAAGAGAAACTTTCCCTAGAGCCTAGACTATGTCCAGAGCAAGGAGGAGGCTCTGCTAAGCCTGAGGTGGAGGGAAGGAATGTTGGGGAGAAATGGATAGACAGGGAACAGGAGGGATAGACAGGGAACAGGAGGGACTGAGAGTGGAGATCTAGTAAGGGAGCCGAGGGAAGGGAGCACTGCATGTGGAGAGAGGGCAGGAAGAGATGGGGTGGAGTAGGGGCACTGTATGGGGGAGGGCTGTGGGTTCACGCCACTCCCTGCTTCTATTAATACAATTAAAGTGTTGAAAATCAGATCTCATGTGAAGCTTTGAACATGAATTTTTCATTACAGCACTGGGGGTGGGGGAGGAGATGGATGGGGTGGCGGGGTGGGGAAAGCAGTGGGGGAGGGTTATAGTGTGTGTGTTGCGGGGGGGGGGGCGGGAGGCAGAAAGCCTCTAAGCTTCGCCTAGACCACATGGCCTGTGTGATACTGGCCCAGTCCCATTCCTCTGGGGGTACACCAGAAACTTCGGCCTCGTTCTTCACAGAGCTCTCTCTGCCTTGGCAAACCCTGCTTTATTCATTAGTGGGATGTTTGGTAGGAAGGTCCCTCGCTGCTGCCTCAGAAAAGCCAGCCCCGCTGTCCGCAGCATGAGGACAGTGGGTTCCAACCCCTATAGGAGAACAGAGACCTCAGTACCATATGTCTATCATCCATTTGATTAGGAGCTTGGGGTGAAAGAAAAGTAGCTGGATAGCTCGGGGCATTCAGGCTGATCATGAAAAATAAAATAAAATAAAATAAAGGTCACCGGGCATAGAAAGGCATGCCACCCCATCTTCAGCCAGACCTGCCCTCCCTGTGGGTATCCTTCTCAGTTCAGTAGTTCTGGAAAACTCATGGTGTCTTGGCCCAAGCCAGCTATGGGGTCTCCGGTGCCCAGTAACAGGCAGTGAGACAGACATAGGACAAACCTGTTCTGTTCCTTTCCAATAATGATAAATAGAGCAAAGGCTGTGGCCAGCCACGTAACTTATCCATGTTGCTGCCTTGTCTCAATGCCTTTGATTTAAAAAAAAAAAAAAAAAAAAAAATCAGTCCCCAGCAAGTTAGGTTGGCCCAAGTCTTTTAGTTAGCAGGTGGGCCAGGGGGGTGGGGTGGTGAAAACCTAGACTGTACCCCTCCTTTCTGTTTCCTCTCCCTCAGGACTTCCTCCGGGATTAGGTTTGTTGTGTGGTCAATGAATTTGTTTAGATTGAAAAGGGGGAACATCTCATCTCTGGCCCTGCTGGGGAGGGGCTCTTTCCCATGCGGCTTTGTCTGCCGCCCCTCCCCCAGCTGATTGAACGATGGACCTGAGAAGCTGAGGGTCAGGGTTCCATGGATGGCTCTCTCCCTTCTGCACAAGCCTCCCCTGGGTAGTCTGTTCCCTGGAAGGGGGCCTCCCCCACCCCCGCCGACTGCCTGGGGTTTAATCTCTGCCAGGCCCAGTGCTCTGGGCTGCTGGTGTGTGGTCCTGGGCTCTGATGGGCCTCAGCAGCTGGAATCAGTGAAAAGGGAAGCAGGGACTCAACCCTGGCACTTCTCAAAACAAAATGAATGACTCCAGTTTCAATCAGTTTATGGCAGACTCTGGAGAATTATATATTTTCTGAGGGGGGGGGGTGCGGGGTGGTCTTGTTGTGTAGCTTCGGCCGGTTTGGAACTTACAGTCTGCCTAGCACAGTGCCTGGTTTTGTGTGTGTATAAAGTCATTTTCGGGGATTCTGCATTCAGAAAGATCTGTGTTAGTCCTTTATGAGAATGGCTGCAGCATTGCAGGGCAAGATGCTGGACCCAGGGCAGGAGACCAGACGTAAAGGGCACAGGTGGAGCTCAGATGGCTGTTGGCCAGATTCCTCTCCTGTGGACTCAGGCTCACGTAACCTTCCTCCTCGTCCTTGTCCTGGTCCTTGTCCTCGTCCTCATCTTCTTTCTTTTCGGTTTTGAGACAGGGTTTCTTTGTGTATCCCCTGGCTGACCCAGAACTCACTCTGTAGATAAGACTGGCCTCAAACTACAGAGATCCTCTCTCCACTTCTGCTAGAGTTGAAGGCATGTGCCACCCACTGCCACCCACTGCCCAACTCAGAATCTGCTTTGGGGCCTGTGGCCTGTTCTATTCTTTCTATTGTCATTTCTATGCCAGAACTTAAGTTGCTGTTGATAGGCCTTCCACAGGGAAGAAAAAAAATCAACCTGTAAAGCAAAGCCGGCCACTCTGTCCTGTCTCTTAGCTCTTCTCTGTCTATATCTTCGGATACTAAGTTATCCTAGAATCTGTGACTGTGCTGCAGATAGCACATAGCACTGAAGGGCGAGCCAGGCCTCTGGCCTGGGATGGCCAGATTTAGCAAATAAAAACACAGGAGACTCAGTTTGGTTTAAATTTCAGATAAACGGGGAAATGTTTCTAGCCCAAGTATGCCTCATGCTACAAAAGAGTTTGTTATTTATGACACGCTCTGCTGCTCACTTTTCGACTTAGCTGACATTCGGATGGAACACAGCAACCTGTGTCTGGCCTGGAACTCTCCTCTGACCCTCCTTCTTGGTCAGTTGTTTTATTGCCACTGTGGCCAAATACCTGAGAGCGAGCCCACCAACTTGAAGGGAGATATGGTCAGTGGTTTCAGTCATAGGGTGTGTGTGTGTCTGGGGCACAGCAGAGCAGAGCTTAAGTCAGGATGCTGGGGGTATGGGGAGTAGGCAGGGTGGAGGGTTGCTAAATGGGTTGGGAGGGAGGGAGGAAAGGAGAGAGAGAAAGAGATAGAGACATACAGAGGCAGAGACATACAGAGACACAGACAGACAGACAGACAGACAGACAGACACACACACACACACACACACACACACACACACACTTTCATCCTAGCTCTGCTGGCTGCTGTTGCTTGCCCATGGCCCATGTTTGGGTGGGTCTACTGTCGTTACTTACTCCTCTCTAGACACCCCTCTGCCCCCCAGATTTGGTTTATTAATCTCCCATGGGCTTAACCGTCTACTCAAATTGACCTTCATTGCAGTCTTAGGCTGGCCTTTCTCTTCACTGTCTCTTTCAGGTTCTCTTTTCTTTCTGAAGCACTTTGGGGCTATCTTGAGACCCTGTACTCCCTCTACATTTCTGTCTTCTTACCCCACCCCCCACATTCTTTGATTTTTTTTTTCTACTTGACTACTTTCTTCTTGTTCATATATGTATAGATCCTGGATGGGTTCAGGTTCAGCCTTCTGAAGACTGAAGGCAACTGAGGAGGTACCTTTTGGAGGCACTGGGGGTGGTACCTGCTGGAGAGGTCAATGGTCAGGGTACACACTGAAGGCAGTGGGGATGGTACCTGCTGAAGGCATGCGGTCAGTACCTACAATCTGGCCTTCCTCTACCGGTTGTTCTCCAAGCACCATTATTCACTTCAGTAATGGCATTGATAATTTTTTTTTATTTGTTTGTTTTTCGAGACAGGGTTTCTCTGTGTAGCCCTGGCTGTCCTGGAACTCACTCTGTAGACCAGGCTGGCCTTAAACTCAGAAATCCGACTGCCTCTGCCTCCCAAGTGCTGGGATTAAAGGTGTGCGCCACCACCGCCCAGCGTTAATTTTTATTGTGGGAAAATACCTATCTTCCATTTTACTCTATTAGCTGTTTTTCAGGGAGTCAGCGCCATGACACTAAGTAAGTTTACACTGTGCAACCATCGCCACCATCCTCAACTTCTTCATCTTCTCTGACCCAGAACTGAAACTCTGACCCATGAAACCCACTCTCCTCTGTCTCCAGGCCCTGGCAACCACCACTCTGCTTGCTGTGTCTATGAATTTTACTACTGTACTTTGCGGACTTGTAGAATATGTATTGTTTTGAACCAAGGCTTATTCACATTGTTGCACGTATTGTAACCTCCTTCCCTGTAAAGGCTGGAGTATATTCATTGCTTGTCCATTCATCCTCCATTGGCTCTTTAAGTGATTTCCACTCTTTGGCTACTGTGAATAAATATTGCTGTGCACTGTAGGGTAGAGATAGTGATTTGAGCCCCTGCCTTCATTTCTTTTGGGTAGATAGCCAGCAAGGGAATTATTGAACCATTTGGAAATTCATTGGTGATTTTTCTGAGGTACTTCCATGCTTTTTTTTTTTTTTTAAAGCAACTGTATTATTTTACATGCCATCAGCCATGCACAAGGGTTTCCCCTTCCTCTCCATCCTTGCCAATATCCTCCCCATACCTTGGATAAGAGCCAACCTGGTAGGTGGAAACAAGGAAGATAGTTTTAATTACTGCTTTCATATGTGAAAACTGAGGCTCAGGGAGGTGGAAGGCCTCCTCCAGCATCAGCCAGCAACTTACAGAGATGGTGTTGGAATCACAGGCTGCCAAACTCTCAGACTGGGACTCTTAACTGTTATGTACCATTTCCTGCCTGGAACACAATTATCCAAGCACAATTTTTTCTTGTCTTTGGACAGATGTCTAATTGTGCAGGACATCTGGTAAAGGCGCAAGTGTAAGAACAAACTACGGAGGAGTTTTTGTGGATTCTTACTGAAGTTAGAGCAATGGTAGAAAATTTCCCTTTAATTTACATTTCCTTCTAGAAATTTAAAAAATAGTCTATTCAGTTGGGCCACTCTGTAATGCTTTGCCTTCATGTCACATGACCTTTATAACTCGTGTAACTGTATCTGGACGAGGCTTTGACCTTGGGAGTGTGAAGAGAGGATAATGAACCCGAAAGTAGGAGATAAGATGTTTGCAGCCAGTTGGCTAGGGAGACGTCATCGCCTTAGCGGCATTACCCTGGATCTGTGTTAGAGGAAGCACCCGGCTGCTGGGAGCGGGAGACAACTAACTGTGTGTCCAGGTACCCAGAGCACAGGCGCAAGGACTGCAGGAAGTACCGTGAGAAGCGTAGCAAGGAGTTGGGGCAGCGCCCTTGTAGCCAGTGGGAGTGTTCTGGCCCAGGGCCAGGCTATGTCCTTGGCTGGGTGTACAGCCTGGCTTGAGTCTATGAAGCATAGGCTGGAAGCAGAGGTTGTGGTTAGTTAACACTACATCTTAGACTCTAGCCCTCTCTTGGATGCTACTTTGTCCAGAGACCATGTCCCTATCTATTTGCTCCACTGACTTTTGTTAAAAATATTTTCTTTATTTAAAGTTATGGGTATGGGTAATTTACATTCGTGTGTGCCTAGTGCCTACTACCCATGGAGACCAGAAGAGGGCACTGGGCCCTTGGGATTGGGGCTATCGATGGTTGTGAGTGTTCATGTGGGTGCAGGAAATTGAACCTGGGTCCTCTGCAAGAGCAGCTGTGCTTCTCAGTGCTGAGCCATCGCTCTAGCTCATGATTTGTTGACTTTGAGTGTAATTCCCATGGAAACGACATGGCTCCTTCCTCTAGTGCCAATCTTCCTTAGGAAGATTCTGAAGAAAAGCCCATCTGGTTATCTGGCTCAAACCAGGCCAGTGACAGGGTTCAGACACATTCAATTTGAAAAGAATATTGACACTAGGGCCCGTGTCACCACAGGAGAGCGTCTTAAGCTCTTTGTGCTCCAGCTTCTGCACCTGAAATATGGGAGGAATATAGGGATAATGAAGTTGTCAGAGTAACGAAATAAGAAATTTATAAAGTACTTCATACATGGTGTTTGCTAAGTAAACTGGGGTAGTCCACAAAAGTAACACTTGTAGGAACTCCTAGTTTTATAATTATTCCTCCTGTTAAACGCCTGTGTCGGCTCAGCTCCATCATCACGGTCAATCTCTGTCAGGCAGACAAGAATGTTCAAGAGAGGCATAAAGCCTGAGGTAGGAAAGGTGAGTGCCGCCTACACAGTCGGTGCTTGCAGAGAATTGGACGGATTATTATTTTAGCCGGGATGGGGGCCCCCCCCCCCCCCCCCCCCAAGAGGACAGCAGTGGCTTTGCCTCTTTGGCAAGGAGACATCCCGGTAAAGGCAGTGAGGTAATCCTTTCTGGTGAAAGGCAGGCTGGGGCATGCGAGTCTTCTGATGTTGCTGTTCTAGAGATAAGATGCCTTCATTTGGCCATGCATAGAACAGGTTTTGCCCTCTGACCTGTGCCCTGGTTACTCAGCTCTCCAAATCTTCCCTGGTTCATTCACAAAGCCATCCCCAGCACCAAGAGGAGCAGGTCTGACAGCCGTAGCCTTGCCATTGGCTATACACAGCAGCCCCACGGTCATTCTTTCCAGGGGCTAGTTTTCCTTTTTAAAAATTTAACTCTCTCTGTGTGTGTGCGTGCATGCGTGTGTGTGTGTGTGTGTGTGTGTGTGTGTGTGTGTGTG
>JADRCD010199792.1:9067-20900 GCA_019843815.1 Montemys delectorum
CTCTCTCTCTCTCTCTCTCGTTTTCCCACCTACTTTCTCCACTTCTGCTTGGATGTTTTGGCAGGAGACTTTGAGGAAGTGACTAGAGGAATTTATAAGAACAATCCAGAGTTCCCTCTGGAAAGAAAGCTGCATACATCTCGTCGCATAAAGCTTATTTGTATCCAGCAGATTACAAGTGACAGGACCTCTTGAGAGCTCCCTCAGATTATTAGACTGAAACCACCTTAGCAGTCTCATCACTAGGCAGCGAGCGCTTCATTTGCCCCTTCCACGTCCCCTGCGCTGAGCTTGTGGCTATCACTCCGTCTAGCTTCAGAGGAGCTTGGCGTACATTAACTTTTCTCTTCTTCCATGGAAAAGCCAGTTGTTTCCCTCATACTGCTATTGTTACAAGAATCTCATTCCAAAGTCTTGGAAGTTTCTTCCACCCTTATACCTCAAAAATATATTACCATTAATCTGACTTCCAATCTGAACTGACCAAATGTATGTGTGGCATTCATTCTGAATTCATAAGGAAAAGTAGAAAATAAATGTCTGATGAGAACTTTCTTATTGTGCATAGTAAGGTGAGGTGAATTTTAGCTTATGAAGAGAGTCAGTGCTCCTACATGACACCACAGGCAGTTAACTCCACAGTTCATTCCCATGGAACTGTGATAACACTCGTTATCTCGAAGTTGGTTTTTCTATTAAAGCTGTTAGCATAGGAAGAACCAACCTTATGATGACAGGACCAAAATTACAACAAAACAGTGGAGACTGAGGCATTTTATTTGGCTCTTAATACTTCCAAAGGGTACCAATCATTGAAATATTTCCTTCCTTCCTTCCTTCTTCCTTCTTTGTTTTTCTTTCTTTCTTCCTTCCTTCCTTCCTCCCTCCCTCCCTCCCTCCTTTCTTTCTTTCTTCCTTTCTTCCTTCCTTTCTTTCTTTCTTTTTTTCTTTCTTTCTTCCTTCCTTCCTTCCTTTCCTCCTTCCCTCCTTCCTTCCTTCCTTTCTTTCTTCCTTCCTTCCTTCCTTCCTTCCTTCCTTCCTTCCTTCCTTCCTCCCCCTCTCCCTCTCTTTCTTCCTGTTGAGCTGCTTCCTTTACTGGAAGAAGGTGAGATGTTCTGTGTGGAACAGTGTATCTGGCATCTCTGCCCTGACCCTGGCAATGAATGCTCCGAGTACAACCCAAGCCAAGACAGTGAAGCCTTCTCCTGGACATGCAGCTCCTGTCTGCCGCTCAGTCAACACCTGGAGTTTAGTTCAGTGACACTGTCCTCAATGTCCTCCCTAGGTTTAGTCCCTGTGGACCTGCCTTCATTGCGCAGCAGGACAATATAGAACTCTCAGGTTCTAGGCAGGCAGACGAGGCCCGAGAGGCACATTCTAGTATTCTAATCTCTCTCATCAGACAGTTAATGAAAAATGATTATGGGACTGGAGAGATGGCTCAGTGGTTGAGAGCACTTCCTGCTCTTCCAGAGGACCTAAATTTGCTTTCCAGCACCCCTGTCAAATGACCCACAACCACCTGCAACTCCAGCTCCAGGGGACCTGACACCCTCTTCTGTCCTTTAGTACCTGTGTGAATACACAAGCACACACATGCGCACACACATGCACACACACACACACACACACACACACACACACACGTGCACAGGAGTGAAAGTGGGAGAATTTTATAAATCCTATTAAAATCCAAAGATCATATTCTATATTCCCTTATATCGAAGCAAAGATCTTTGTTTCTCTGCAGGCTCAGCCCAATCACCGCTCAGTCAGCTTCGGAAGATTCCGAAGATGGCTAAGCAAACCCCTGCTGGTTGCTCTATATCTCTTCGTTGCAATTGTGAGCCCTCTAAGGCACCTTCCCCTCATTCCAGATCTTTTTGTTGGTGAAGAATAATAGTTCTGTTTTGACAGGATGGCACTGTAGACATTCGTGTTGTGCTAGTAAAGGAGTCGTGGGCTGGGGACTAGGAGGACCGGTCTGTCTCTGGATATGGAGATGGCTTTCTTAGTTTCAGATGTAAACGCTGCCCCTCCAGGAACTCTGTTCCAGTAGAGGGCTCTAGTTGGCTTTAACATATTATGAATGAAAGTCATTGGGTTTTGTTTTTGTTTGAGATAATCTTTCAACATGACATCTCAAATATAGTATCCCCCACCCCAGTATATTTCTGCAAGCTTGGATATGACTAATTTTTCTTTTGTCTGTTTTTCTTGAAGCCTAGCTCTTAAGGATCTACCTTTTCCTTAGTCACCTAAACACATTTTAAAATACTGCCTTCCTAGTGTGTGCATGTATGTACCATATGAATATGTGCATGTATGTACCATATGAATGTGTGCATGTATGTACCATATGAATGTGTGCATGTATGTACCATATGAATATGTGCATGTATGTACCATATGAATATGTGCATGTATGTACCATATGAATATGTGCATGTATGTACCATATGAATATGCCATATGCATTTGTTTATTTGTGTGCATGGGAGCATGCAGGCGCATAGATGTGTTATATGTGGATGGAGACAGAAGCAAAACATCTGGTATCTTCTACTGTAAGTTTTCACCTTATCCTGTGAGGCAGTCTCCCACTTAGCTTAGAATTCCCTACGGCTAGTCCGAGAGGCCAGTGAGCTCTGATCTTTTGCCTCTACCCTGCCCCCTCCACCACCCTGCCCCCTCCTCCACTCTGTCCCCTCCACCACCCTGCCCCCTCCTCCACCCTGCCTAGGATTACTGACAGCCTAATGCTTTCCCATAAACATTTCTTGATAAATAATTACATGAATGTAATTTTTTCTTCTTTAAAGGGGTCTCACCTCTAAAAAATAAGGTGCTTATATTTAAGACTAATTGTTTCAAATTGGTTTCCAGCTGTTACAAATCCATTCTTTTTCCTATAGCCTGTTAAAGTCTCACCTCTATTGTACATTGAATCTTGCATCTTCATAATGACCAAGGCAGAATATTATTGTATGTGATTTTCCTAACTCCTTGTCTTAAAACTTTTGTGAAAAAAAGAGTAAGTAGGGAGGAATGAGTAAGAAAGAAGGGAATATTGGAAACTTGTGCTACATCCAAAGCTGGTCTGAACTGGTTTGAGTCCTATCTGTGTTACAATCTTAGTTGATTTAACTTCTTCCTGACTTAATTTCCTCCTTTGTATAATGGAGCTAAAAGGCAGTGCCTATTTTAAAGGATTTATTAAGAGAATAAATGAAGTGTACGTCTACCTAGGACAGTGCTGAGACTGAATGATGCTCTTACATTGCAATTGTTACAAGTTGTGCTTCGAGTTCTGTTGCCTGTGTTTCTGCATGTAGGTTTATAAGTTCGACTTTGATCTTCATTTTCAGTCTGTTCTTTGGAAATAGAATCCACTGTCAATGCATTGATGCGTGTATGCCCTTACTCTACAGAGAAGTTTCTACAAGGAGCTTGGGGCATGGCAGAGAAAGGGTCTATGCCAGTATTTTGTTACTTTTCTATCAATGAAGCCTCATTGCAAAACCAGCAGTTAGGAATTGAAGAGGAAGGCAGATTGAAGTCCAGTCCTAGAGAAAATTATAGTTTGAGAGTAGTATCAGATATTTGCTTTGGCAGATTTTAACCTTCACTGTCGCTCCAAGGTGTGCTCTTGTTTAGCACGTGGAAAGACCCTTAGCTGAGGATGCAGAGAGTAGAAATGTGTGGAAAAAGGGTATTATCACACACACACTGCTCACTCAGCAGGCGTGTCACATGGTTGTAGGTGCTGAAAGCACACAGACAGCCCAAGAACAGAAGTAGGTCTCGCTAAATTTACAAACATCAATTAGAAAAATAATATGAGAATATTTAGTGTTTTTATTATAGGCAGATTCATAAGGCCGACTTTCCAGTACGAAAAAACTGTGAAAAGATAGGAACTTAGGTTTAAAGCCTGTCACAGCGATCGAAGGAACTTAGGTTTAAAGCCTGTCACAGCGATCGGAGGTGTGTAAGTTGTAAGGCTGTGTGACAGCAGGTTCTTGTGTGACTGCTCAATACCAATCTAGACTTGCCCACAGGGGATAGGCAGTAAACAGGAGAAAGAGACAGGCAGCAATGGGAGCCGGTCCACTTTATTACTAAGACCACTGGGACCCCCAAGCTAATTACAATAAAAGCAAAAGGAGATGGGAAAGGAACGAAAAATTAGCTGAGCGCAGGAGGATCCCAGGTGAGCAGAAAGAGGGTAAAAAAAAAAGCCTGGGGGATGGAGAGTCATGCAAGAGACACACATGAAATGAGAATCCGACGGGTGGGTACAGGGACCGAGAGGAAGGAGTGATCCCAAATCATCTACAGCTAGGAAGTGGGTGCATCTCAAGTGGTGGCAAGAGGTGACTTGAGAGCTCAGGGTGCAGCTAGCCCAGCCTGACCCTGCTAGGTTGGCAGACCAGGGCAGCTGGGGGCGGCGCTGGGTGGAAGAAGGTTGTGGGGCAGAGGGGGAGGTGTGCTCCGTGTTTAGTGACGTCATTGCAAGTCAGTGCGCGGTGAAATTTAACACCAGCCGGATTTACTAGGCTCCTCTTCTTCTAGGCAAAGCGGCCGGCACTCAACGCAGAGCAAGCGCCTGCAGTTGCCACCGGCCCCCTCGCACCAACTTGATTTCCCAAGTGGGTGTGTGTGCTTGTTTGACAAATGTTTGGGCGCAGACTGCTCCCAAGGACTTCCTCCCCTACTTTCATCTCCTTCTTCCCACCCCCACCTCCCACCCCGCCTTTCTCCTCCCAGGCCCAAAGCAGAGAGCTCCACTGGAGTCACGGAGTCTCCTTTGAACCGCAAGTGAACTCCAGGGCTGCTCTGGAAACCTAGCTCGCTCCGGCTCTTGCCGCTGCCCCCGTGGCATCAGGGTGAAGTCTCGCTCATCTCTGGTCCCCCCCCCCCCACCAGGGGAGAGCGACTCCAGCTGCAGCCAGGCACGGAGCATCCTAGCTATCTTTCCCCCTGGGTGCTGCTTCCTACCCCCATACTGCTTCATCCCTTACCCCACCCTACACTCCCATTTTGAGGGTTGGAGCATGGTTCTCATGTGACTTTTCCCCCCTTTTCATGGACAGTACCTGCACCTTTAGCAGTTCGGAGCTGGCTTCTGTTTTCCGTTAGTGCTTTGCTGCAGGGACAAATGCATACAAATGCATTTAGGAGCCTACAGGACAAGGCATGGAAAGGTCTCCCCCACCACAGAAACGTAAGTAGCCCACCCGCCGCCTGAGGGGGGAGGAAGGGGCTTTAAACCAACTTCCCTCTCTCCACCCCCTGAATCCACCGTGGAGTTGGAGAGCTGTGATCCTGCTCCGTGGTACCTTTTGGTGCAGGGAGCCTGTGAGCTGCAGTGGCATCCTCCTCTTGACTTCTCAACTTGTAAAATACTTGCGTTTGAAAGGAAGCAAGCTTCTGCCAGCGAGTCTCAGTTTATGCTAAAGCAATCCTGTGGCTGGGGAGGGAAAGCTTGCTGGCCTGTGTCCCAACATCCCCCCTCTGCCACTGCCGCAGGCGGTTGCAGAGCCGCTCTGACACCCGCCTAGGCTCCAACTCCATCTATCCTGCACCCCTCCCCTTTTCCTCTTTTAGCTTTGGCTGAAGCCTTGCTTCCAGCTGTGTCGGGACACCCAGCCTGGATGATTGCTGGGACTCCAGAAATCCTGTGCATTCCTCAAGCCCAGGATTGGGGTTAGGGTTAGGTGATGAGAAAGGAAGTCTATCTACAGATCCTAGAAATCCGGAGACTGCTCTGCTCAGAGGATCTGAGAGGGTCACCTCTTTTTATTTCTCTCTCTCTCTCTCTCTCTCTCTCTCTCTCTCTCTCTCTCTCTCTCTCTCTTTCTCTCTCTCTGTCTCTCTCTCTCTTTAGAAGACCAACAGACATAACTCTGGCGTCTAGAGTTGTAGCTGAGCCCTGACTTGTGTTCTGTCAGTGGAGAAGTGATGTTTGCAGCCAGGATAGGGTTGGAGGCAGGAAAGGGTAGGGTGTGCAGGCAGACTTCTCTTCACTGGTCCACCTTCACGTTAGATAGCATACCTGTCCTTGTCTCTACACTGGGGAAAAGTATGGGCTTGAGTCAGCTGAGCACTGGGGGAGGAGTGGAGAAAACCAGCCTTGGGGCAATGTTTGTGCTTACACGTGCTTCCCAGCCCTGGGTAGGATCTCTCTTGTGTGCTCTGCTCTGACCTCTGCAAGCTTTGTGGGCAAATGCTCCCTGCTGAAGAGCCATTTGCACCTCCAGGCACAAACCTGGTGACACAATGAAGCCAATATACTTGTTGTCTGTGTGCCTCACAGTGCTCAGAGCCCAGTAGTCTCCAGATCCCAGAGGCTCTCCCTGTGGTCTTCCCAGAGAGGCTCACACAGATCCAGGCTTTTGATTTGGATTTTCTTGATAAGCATTCCACAGTATGGATCTTCCAAGAGGGCCAGGCAGGGTGGGGCTTGAATGTATCCTAAGTTACAGGACTAAGTACGTCTTCTGGATTGATATCCTGCTAGGGTCCTGTAGGGCCTGATCCTCTGCAGGCTTGAGCTTTGTGGAAGAACCCCAAGTTCTGTTCAGACTGCAAAGTTCTCTCTTCTTGGCAACTGCTACTGCAGAGTGTTCTCTGAGCCACTGCACCCAGCTCAAGTAGTCAACTAATACTTCCTATGGTGTGTTCACACAGATCTGTCAATGGCCCCTGTCTTGTATGGTTTGCCAGGCCCTTCTAGAGGGTTCCAGAATACGTTCTTGGGAATTTTGGAGTTTGTATTGGGTCCAGGTGATTGGGGTGGGGGTTCTGGTGGGGCCCAGAAAGGAAATAGGATTGCACGCACATTGGTAGAAATCCTGGAGAAAATGGCACTGGTGGATTGTGGTAATAAAGGCTTGGAGAGAGGTGCTGAAGTAGGCAGCAGGTCCTGGATGAAGTTGGATCTTCCTTGGTATCTCTGAGGGCACCTCCAGGCCTGGGACCAGGAGCCTGACCCACCATGAATATCTCATGATGCCAAGTTTGTTCCATTACAGGAACCAGTGGGTATGGGCTGCGGATAACTAAGGGTAACTCCTAAATAAACCAGATTGCAGGTCCTCACAGCTCCAACCACACACATGCAAAGTGAAGCAAAGGTAGGGGTTGGATTGAGAAACTTGTCCCTAGAAAAAATATCCTAAAGAATTTAGAGTTTATTCTTTTGAAAACACATCACCAGCACTTGGGAAATGGGGCAGGTCTTGGAAGTCTTCCATTAGCTGATGGCAATTACATCAGAACCCTGGGTTAAACTCTCAAGATCCTAATGAAATGGCTGAGGCTTCCACTTGCTGCCATCTTTTTGTGGCGATGGTTTGGAAATTCCAGTTAGCCACCCAAAAACATGTATCAACATTGGATCTACACAGACATTATCTTTCCCAGGGTTGTCCTTAAAATAGATTACTTGATGTGACTTTGTAGAATTAGTAAAAGTAACCTGAAACGTGTCAGATGCACTAGCTTAACTTGTTAGGGTCTAGGAGTGGAGTTCAGTTATTGAACTGCTAGTCTAGCATGCATGGAGCCGGGGGTCATATCACCCACTGCATAGGCCTAATGTGGATATTGTGGTGTAACTCTGTACTTCCTAGTAGTCAGGGGGAAGTGGTAGGAGGATCAGAGGTCCCAGGTCACCTTCACTAGAGAGGATCCAGGCCAGCTGGTCTAAAGAGACCCTGTCTCAAAAGCAATGATCAAACAAAACTAGACCCAAAAGTCTCCTGGGCTGGTTACTATGGTGATTTAAAGGTTAGTAATGTTTTTCCTAGATGACATTAAATACTATTTTCTAAGTTACTTTATTATTTGAGTACTCAAATAAATGTTAAAATAAAGGATATATTAGAGAAAAGTATAATGTGTCATTTTGAGGGCTGTTTAGACATTCTGTTTGGTAGTCTGTGAAGTCACATGAGAAAGGATTCATTAAGTGGCCTGGACAAGCAGTGCTAGTTTCTTTGTGAACTGTGTCTGGCAACTACATTCCATGTTAGAATGTATACATGTATACTCTGGGTGAGAGATGAAATAAAAGCCATTTGATTTTCATCCTACTACAATTTAACACTATTTGGCCATTCATTTACTTATCATTTATTCATTTTTTTCAACAAATATTTACTGACCATCAACTGTGGAGAGTCCAATCTGGTTGCAGGCAGTAGGTAAACAATAGTGAAGAAGAGAGAGGACACCCCCCCCACACACACACACAATGTGTAGAGTTCAGTAAGCAAAGGAAACCTCTCGGCATAACATGAGAAAGACTGTGCGCAGGAGGGATATCCAGAGATCCTGAAGAGGTAGGGGGTGAACAGGGGAAAAGAGAGTCAGAGGGAAGAGAGAGGAGAAGGGGAGGGAGAGGCAGAGAGGAGGAAGTGGGGTGGGTCCAGCATGGCAGGGCATGGGTGTGGAGGCAGAATTAATCTAAGCAGAAGGAGGTTCAACTAAGGAAAACATAGACACAGACTCAAGCAGAAAGAGGATGGGACAGTCAATGTACCTGAAGGTTTGAGAGAAGTAAATTTAGTTTGAGCACCATTTCTAAGAAGAAGGAGCCGAAATTGGAGGTGCAGAGAGAAACAGAAGAGAATGAAATGCCTTCAGACCTTGTAAGCTGGATAAACTTCCTTAGTCTTAGGATCAGGGTGCAGATGGAAGTTCGACGGAAGTTTTATAGGAATGAAGGACCATCTGTTGGTCTTACTGGCTGAAGGTAGATTCATTCATTCAAAAGTCTTTAACACTAGCTTGGGCCAGTTTAACAGCATCCTTGGTGCTACAAGATGCCTGGGTCTATTTTTCTGCCCTTTTACCAATGTGCCGCCAAGCTCTTTGATGCCTGAACTCCTTAAGCATTATTCTCTCTGCATCTAGAAGCTGCTCAGGTGCCTAGAATTGGATATGTATACAAGTCCTACATATTGAGTTTGATTGACAATCTGAGATATTTCACCTTACATAAGCACTAACAATAGTTTTCCCCTGGAATCAACCAATTTTATTCCCATTGCTGGGGTGAAAGATTTCCCTCAGTTATTTTGAGAAAGACAGAAAGTTTTACTATTTCTGGATCTTAGCTGTTAGCCAAACACAGAATGTATAAAGCTGTCAGGACAGACATTTTTGGCATAAAAAACAAGGGTGCAAGAAACTGTTGAAACGATAGATGTCTGTTACATGTGTGTTTCTCGCATTACTTCACACGCCTCTGCCGGTTTAAGAGAAAGCCACCAACTCATCAAAAAGTTTGCTATTCACAAAAGTTCATGGGTCTTTCTTGCTATTGTAAACTTCATCTTTGTAGGGATGAATAGATGTAGCCTGATCTCATGAGTACCCTAAAGGAAGATTGGTGACACTATCCCAAGAGAACCTGGACTTCTATGACAAAGAGAAAGTTGAGTAGCTCTATAAGCTACATCTAGGGGAGACTCCTGGGAAAGGGATTAGTTCCTCAGATATTCTGAGGATGATCTTTGGATGTCTATTTTCCATGTAAATTTAGGTCTTTGCCCTGGCTAGTCTGGTTGGCTATGTTTTGGATGTGGCTCACGTTAAACTGGATACTGGAGGTGGGGCTAGCAGGCTGAACACAGACCATTTCAAGCCCTTATTGGACAGCTACTTATATTGTTGGTTGTCATTTTTGAATCTTTATTAAATTTTATTGACTATAATATTGACTTATTTAAGATTTGCTCAGTTTTACTAAATGTCTGAGAATGTTGATGCCTGTCACATACAGAAATTAATCTTATCCAGTGGTATTCCTACCTATTTTGTACATTTGACCCATCTAGCAAATATTTGAAATTATAGAGCTGGGACATTAACTTAGTCTTGCTGTGCAAGTGTGAGGACCTGGGTTTCAGCCCCAGCATCCAATTCCGAAAAAGTTGGGTTCAGGAGTGTACAACTGTCGTCTTAGTGTTGGGGAGGCAGAGACAGGAGGGTCCCTGGGGCTTATTGGCCTGTCAGTCTAGACAAATCAGTGAACTCAAATTCACTGAGAGACCCTGTTTTTAAAAGTAAGGTGGAGAATATCTGACTAAGAACAAAACACTAGGTGTCCAATGTGCGTGCACACACACACACACACACACACACACACACACACACACACGCGTACGCTTGCGCACACATATGTACACAAATGCACATGCCCACACACATACAGGTACATATATGAGTGCATACTGCCTATACCATGGGTATACTAAAACCAAAATCTTAGCAGGAGAGGAGAGAAGTAAGCAAGTGTCAGCAGTCTATCGAGCTCTGAAATGATTCTAGCAGACAGACAGAAGCCATCTAACCCATGTGAAGCAGATTCTGAACATTGCTTGTTCTAAAGCATCCGATTTATGGGGAAACTCCTTAGAACGGTCAATTTTTACACCACACTATAGACTCCTGAGTTAGCAGTTATATGATTTGCCAGTTGTGAATGTCTAACAGTTGTGTTTCCCCCCTCCCCTTAGGAAACTGTTTCTTCGTTTTATGGTACTATGTGTGGTGTGGATCACTGCTCATGCGCAGGGACAAGGTAAGGGGAGCGATCTTGTTACTCCTTTTTTTTTTTTTTTTTTAGATAATTTCTTTATTTACATGTAAATTTTCCCTTTCCCAGGTTCCCCTCCAAAAAACAAACAAACAAACAAACAAACAAACAAAAACAACAAGAACAAACTTCTTTTGCCTCCCCCCTCCCCATGCCTGCCACCCCACCCTCTCCCACTTATTGGCCCTGGCATTCCCCTACACTGGGGAACAGAACCTTCACAAGGCCGAGGTCCTTTCCTCCTATTGATGATCAAATTTGCAGTCCTCTACTATACACATGCTGCCAGAACATTCAGTCCCACCCTGTATAGTCCTTGATTGGTGGTTGGGTCCCTGGGAGCTCTGAGGGTACTAGTTAGTAATTGTTGTTCATCCTAAGGGGCTGCAAACCCTTCAGCTCCATAGATCCTTTCTCTAACTCCTTCATTGGGGACAGTGTACTCAGTTCAATGAATGGCTGTGAGCCTCTACATCTGTATTAGTCAAGTATTGTAAGAGCCTCTCAGGAGATAGCTATATGCTTGTCCTTCCTTCAGTCTCTGCTCCATAGTTAATCTCTGCCACTCCTTCTGTGTGTGTTTGGTTCCCTTTTTTAAGAAGGAATGAAATGTCCACATTTTGGTCTTCCTTCTTCTTAAGTTTCTTGTGGTTTGTGGGTCATTCTTCCTATATTCCAAACTTCTGGGCTAATAACCACTTATCAGAGAATGCATACCATGTGTGATCTTTTGTGATTGGGTTACCTCACTCAGGATGATACTCTCCAGATCCATCCATTTCCCTAAGAATTTCATAAATTCATTGTTTTTAATAGCTGAGTAGTACTCCATTGTGTAGATGTACCACACTTTCTGTATCCATTCCTCTGTTGAGGGACATCTGGGTTGTTTCCAGTTTCTGGCTATTATAAATAAGGCTGCTATGAACATGGTGGAGCATGTGTCCTTATTACATGATGGAGCATCTTGTGGGTATATGCCCAGGAGTGGTATGGCTGGGTCCTCTGGTAGAACTATGTCCAATTTCCGGAGGAACCGCCACACTGATTTCCAGAGTGGTTGTACCAGTTTGCAATCCCACCAGCAATGAAGGAGTGTTCCTATTTCTCCACAACCTCTCCAGCATCTGCTGTCACCTGAGTCTTTTATCCTAGCCAATCTGACTGGTGTGAGGTGGAATCTCAGAGTTGTTTTGATTTGCATTTCCCTGATGACTAAGGATG
>JADRCD010199793.1:0-32514 GCA_019843815.1 Montemys delectorum
AAAAAAAAAATTTCACTGTTGAAATTATTGTGACATTTCAGTGGGAAAAGTGCTACAAATTGTCCATGGTTACAGTGAATGTGACATGAGCAATGCCAGTCAGTTGTGCTTTCTTCTTGCAGAGTGTATAGAATTCATGAGAATAAGCCAATAGATGAGACTATGCCAGCTCAAGCATCTTTCTTTACTCCAAGGAGGTTTTATTTGATAACTGTTCCATTATGACAAGTAACTCTGGATCTTAAATGTCCATATTCCAGGAGAGGTGAGAGCAATTACAGTGCACTGATGCCTGAGAATCTGCTGAAGCCAATGGAGGTCGCCTGGGTACCTGTGTCTTCTTTCTCTAGGCTGCTCTGTTCTGCTGTGTGCAGTCACCTGCCACCCTCTATTATCTTTTACCAGATGAAATTATGTATAAGCAAAATCAAAAGAATTTCTGAATCACCAGAAAAGTATATTTGAACTATTTCCCAAAATACTGCTTGAAAAGTTACAGTAGTCTAGGGTTATTGCTTAATGGTATTGTGCATGTGCAAGGCCCTAGATTTGATTCCATGTACTATCCAAAATACAAAATAAAATAAAATTATACTAACATACAGCTTCAAAAATTTGATCTCCACCAGACTTTAACATTGTCTTCTGGAGGCTTGTGAAAACTGGGTATTTGAAATATGACATTTGTTCATGAGCTGTGCTGTGAATTGATCCTACGTCTTAGATGATGTTCTGGGGCAGAAGTAAGAACTGTTACTGAACTCATGTTTTCTTTCAAAGTACTAGCATTTGAAATGTGGAGTGAGCCATGCCTTCTGGCCCTTCGGCCCAGAGAACATAAGGAAATCTAATGATTCAAGATTTGAGAGGACAATACCCAGAAGTTACCACTGCCAGTCTCAGGATCCACCCAGCTTTCTACTTTGGACCTGTTCTATGTTTATTTTGTCCCAGTATGAAGCCCTGCAATTTGATCCCTACCTTGTGCTTACTTGTGGTTATAGGAGATAAAGCTTGCTTTGAATTTGTCAAGTGAGCACTTGGACTTCCATACTTTTCATTAAATACTGATTAATCACCTTTTAGCCATCCCTTGTATTTCTGGCAGCTACTAAAAGCAGTTTAACTCTATTGGCCAGATGATTCCCAATAAGCAGGGCTCAAATGGGCTCACAGAGACTGATGCAGAAAGCACAGGGCCTGCACAAGTCGGTCTGTATCAGGTACTTTAGTCCATGGGAGCTCTGAGGGTACTAGTTAGTTCATATTGTTGTTCCTCCTAAGGGGCAGCAAACCCTTCACCTTTCTCTAGCTCCTTCATCGGGGACCCTGTACTCAGTCCAATGGATGGCTGTGAGCCTCTATTTCTGTATTAGTTGGGCACTGGCGGAGCCTTTCAGGAGACAGCTTTATCAGGCTCCTGTCAGCCAGCACTTGCTGGCATCCACAATAGTGTCTGGGTTTGGTGATTGAATATGGGAAGGATTCTCTGGTGAGACAGACTCTGGATTGTCCTTCCTTTAGTCTCTCCTCCACAGTTTGTCTCTGCAACTCCTTCCATGGGTATTTTGTTCCCCCTTCTAAAAAGGATCAAAGTATCCATACTTTGGTCTTCCTTCTTCTTGAGTTTCTTGTGGTTTGTGTATTGTATTTTGGGTATTCCAAGCTTCTGGGCCAATATCCACTTATCAGTGAGTGCATACCATGTGTGTTCTTTTGTGATTGGGTTACCTCACTCAGGATGATATTCTCCAGATCCATCCCTTTCCCTAAGAATTTCATAAATTCATTGTTTTTTAATAGCTGAGTAGTACTCCATTGTGTAAATGTATCACTTTTTCTGTATACATTCCACTGTTGAAGGACATCTGGGTTCTGTCAAAAGGACAAAACAGCAACCAACAGATTGGGAAAAGATCTTTACCAATCCTATATCCGATGGATGGCTAATATCCAATATATACAAAGAAGTCAAGAAGTTAGACTCTAGAGAACCAAATAACCAAATAACTCTGTAACTCTGTAGAGATACAGAGCTAAACAAAGAATTCTCAACTGAGGAATACCGAATGGCTGAGAAGCAACTAAAGAAATGTTCAACATCTTTAGTCAACAGGGAAATGCAAATCAGAACAACCCTGAGATTCCACCTCACACCAGTCAGAATGGCTAAGACCAAAAACTCAGGTGACAGCAAATGCTGACAAGTTTGTGGAGAAAGAGGAACATTCCTTCATTGCTGGTGAGACTGCAAGCTGGTACAACAACTCTGGAAATCAGTTTGGTGGTTCCTCAGGAAATTGGATATAGTATTACCTGAGGACCCAGCTATACTACTCCTGGGCATATACCCAGAAGATGCTCCAACATGTAATAAGGACACATGCTCCACTATATTCATAGCAACCTTATTTATAATAGCCAGAAGCTGAAACTCATTTCTTCCTATTGAGTTGCCTTACTAAGCCTCAACACAAAGTCTTCCACCTTACCTTATTTTATCTTGTTTGTTCCTGTTTGCCTGTCATCTCTTGGAGGTCTACTGTTTTTTGAAGAGGGGTGGATTTGGGAGAGAGAAAGTTGGAAGGAAGCTGGAAGGACTTGGGGGAGAGGAACTGCCTTTGATTTGTATTGAATGAGAATAGAATTTATTTTCAATTACACACATACACACACACACAAATCCTACTTCTGTAGAAACTCTCTGCATGTCACATAGTACTTGATATCCCCTCCCACTTCATTCTTTTAGCAACCAGAACTGCACCTGCACCAATAATCTAGCCAATAGGTTACCTAGCTCCACAATTCCATTTTAAGGTACCACTTATTAGATTACTCTAAATGGTATTTACACAGAGTTCTCTGGGAAGCCACACACAGGAATAAAGACCAAGGACTAGGCAGAGGGAGACGTTGATCTATAATGTACAGTTGTTATAACCAGAGCCTCATTTGGTCCTACTGAGAAGCTGTGAAACTAAACTAGCCCTTCAGAAGTTTCTAAAATTGAGGCAGAGAAGCAAGATCTCTGAACACTCTTATTTTTCAATTATGTGACATAAGCTGGCTCAAAGGAGAAAGTACAATTGTGAATGAAGCAGTACCCTTTGCCTGAGTTATCTTGAAAGAGCTTCCATGTTGAGGTAGCTTCAGCAGTGCTCATCATGAATGTAGAAACAGATGCCTCAGATCTGAAGGGACCATCTGGAGGCAGTCACAGCATCTACTACACACTTTAGCAATAAGGAGTTTAAATATTATTTCCTGAAATATTGGGAAAACATGGTTATAAAAGTCAAAGAAGGACAGCAAATAATATCTATTAAATAATGGAGAAAGAATATGTTCAATATCCTCAAACTAGCAATTTAAAGATTTAAGTTATCAAGAAAGATATTAATAAAAAAACAATAATAAGCAGATGGGACAAAACATTTAGTTATAATATTCTTTAATGAAATAAAAATATCATATGGCAATTAGTGAATAAAAATATGGAGTGAATAAAAATATGGAGTGAATAAAAATATGGAGTAACTAAAGTTTGGCTAAGGACCTAAGAGCTAAGCTTACTCATATACCCGATTTGTCTTGTCAGCTGTACAGACTCCTCACTGAATCTCTCTCTACTTTTAAGTTGATTTGCCTTGTATGAGTTACCTTCTGTTATTGTGATAAACGCTGACCAAAACCAACTAGAAGAATGAAGGTGTTTATTTCACCTTCCAATTCGGGGTAACCATCCATCACTGAAGGAACTTGAGGCAGGAACCTGGAGGCAGGAACTGAAATAGAGACCACGGAGAAATGCTATTTGCTGGCTTGTTCTACATTGACTCTACAACTATTGCTTTTTTATTTTTTAAGTCCAGGATTACCCAATCAAGGGATTACCCACCATAGGATGGGTCCTCCTACATCAATCATTAATCAAGACAAATCACCACAGACTTCCTATGGGCCAAGCTGATGGAGCCATTTTTTCTCAACTGAGATTTCCTTTCTTCTCAAATAACTCATTGTATCAAGTTGGCCAAAAACTAGTCATCAGAACTGTCTTAAAAATTTACCTATGTGAATATTCACCTCTCCATCTCCCAAGGTACCATTGCATGCTCAGCTCTCACAAACAGGGGACCCTACTGTGGGTGGAAGGTCACAGTCTTCAAACAGATATCATTTTATACAGTCCCCTAAACTCCTTTTGGTTATCTGTCTTAACTGGGAAAAGCTAGTAAAGGGAATATATTGAAACTTCTTCAAACCCTGCTCTATTTCTTTGAACTGAGTTATTAACCAACAGACTTTGTTATAAAAGGCTTTCATTCCTATGGTTGAGGTAACCTTGCTCAGTTACCTAGATTTGCTTTATTCATTCAATGTTCTATATAAACTATTCTAGTTCAAGACTGCTGAAAACTACCAATCCCACTATTCTTTCTATCACGCCAAAGTAAATGCTTCATACGTTAATGGAAAAAATGATACTGTTTCAAATAAAGAGCCAAATTAGAAGGTTTATGAACTTTACTACAGTCATAAAGTCATGCTATAGAAATATATAAAATATTATCACAAATGTAAATATCGTACTAATCACCCGGAGCCAACTGTTATTTCATTTTTTGTTGTTGGTATTGTTGTTATATTGGTTTTGGATTTTCTAGACAGGGTTTCTGTGTAGCCCTGACTGTCCTGACTATAGACCAGGCTGGCCTCGGACTCACAGAGTTCCAACTGTCTCGGCCTCCTGACTGCTGGGATTGACAGCATGAGCCACCACTCCTCCAAACAGCAATATGGTCCAGTATGATATTCGGATTTCAGCAAGCCTGGGTTCAAACTCTGGCTCCAATTAGCAGCTTTATTTTTATGGGGAAATTAACTTCTCTAAACCTTAAAATCAAGTTGCTTCTTCCATCAGTGTATACACACACACACACACACACACACACACACACACACACACACACATATAAATGCTACTTTGTAGGATGGAAATAGGATTTGCTTTTGTAATAACATCATCAAATAATGCTGAACCGCCCACTAAGAAAGTCTAAATAAACAATGCCTGCACATGCTGATATTTTAGTGTAAAAATATGTATTTGCATTAATCCCCACATTAATCCCCTCTCTCGGTGTTCTCGGGCTGTGAGGATGTAGCCTGACAGAAGCAAAGGTTGTTTTCTCAGTGTTTTAAATTGTGGCCCTCCAGAGGACCAGCAACTCAACTCTGCTTGTTTAATGTGGTTTGTTCCGCACCATATGCGTGTGGGCTTTTAATAAATGCTATTTGATGATGATGATGAGTTCCTGGAGACAGAGTTGTGTTCGGCAGAGTCCCTACATTATGCTTGGCCTGGCTTTCCACTACTCAACTCCAGGAATGCTCTTGTGAGCAGTACAGAAACTTCTGAAATTTCCATTTGAGGTGAACACCCCTGCCAGCAAGTCTCTCAAAGGGAGTCATTAACCCTCGCCTTTTTTTTTTTTTTTCTCTTATGACTCCTTCCACACTGACCGTCAGAAGGGCTCTCTCAGCAGGCTGCTCTGGAGCTCTCAGCAGCATTCCAAGGTGGTGCTAGCTGACATGCATTCTGAGAAAGCCAGAGGAACAGCCGCTGAGCTCAGCAGGCCCGCTCTTGAGGTCCAGCTATAGAGAACAGTGCATTACACTTCCACCATGAGAAAAGCAGAAGCCAGGGCTGACTCTCTATGGTCCCTAATTTGGTACAAAGGGGAGCTCTCAGCTATGGAGACACGGTTTCTACATGGTGGAGGTGTTTCCATTAAAAACCACAAAGCCTCTATCCTGAAACCAAGTATCAAAAGCGGGCTTTGCCTCCTCACACCTCACATTATTGTAACTGAGTGGTATAAAGGGATTCTGATCTCTTTTTCTACAGTGTCTTTTCTTCCTACTCCAACATGGGCTTTCAACTGAGTTTTATCTTGATACATCCCCCATTGCTATAAAAATGTATTTACCAACTGTCTCTGAACTAAAAGTCCTTTTGTTTCATTTGCACATCTATCCCCAGGGTTTTTAAGGATAAAGGAACCCTGCTGGATGAAATAGTAGCCCACTGGCCAGGCTTATATCCTCTCCTACAAGGTGTGTTGTTGGAAAGGCCTGGAGAGCCTGGTAGAAGACCGAGAGCACGAGTCTTTGGATGACCTGCTTCACGTGAACAATGCTGCCTTTCAGGCTACCTGGGTTCTCCAAACACAGATATCTGTGATGTTCTGCCAGGTCAAGAGAGGATTCTGAGTTTAATAGTGATGACCTGGTCTCTCAGCAGCGCTGTGAGCTTTGTAGACAGTCTGTGCAGGCCAGGACCTGGTTTTCAAGGTTCCCTCAGACTACTGTCTAAAGTAGTAGAGAGGAGTAAACCAGAGTCAAGTATGCAGAAGGACATCATCAAGGCACAGGACAGACATAGGGGAAAACCTAAAACAGTTGTGGTGCTACTCTAAAAACAAGGCTCTATGCTTGATGTTGCAAGCACTGGTCTTGCCTTGCTGTGCTTGAGGTTTACAGTTACCCTGTAAGCCCTGCTGTTCTGTGACTAGTCTGATCAAATTTTACAGCCAGTCAATCAATCATTTCATCAAGTTTTAAAATTCGTTCATACAGACTTTGAAACAATATCCCAGATTTTTTTTCTTTCTTTTCATTTTTTTTTCTTTCTTTTTTTTTTTTTCTGTATTGTGAACAGATCTGTTGTTACTGGCAGGGTGTGTAGGAACTAGTCCTTGTGACCTCTCTGTGAACTCATCAAAAAGTCAAAATTTGCAATTTCTTGTTCAGTGTAAAACTGAGCTTTGACCTTGAGGGCTGTGTTGTGGTAGCCTTTCCCGGGAAATCAAAGCGACTGGTCCTTTCCCAAGTCCCCCAAAGCAGTTCTGTCCTCAGAATCTCTCAGTGACCTCTATGTAAGAATCTTTCAATTTAAGGATGCAAATAGGAGTTTGCACTTGTATCCAGACGCTGGGATCTAACTTTCAAATCTTTCCAGGGTGACCTGAAGATACACAAAAGAGAAAATGCAGAAGCTACTTTTGAGACAAGTAGCAGAGCAATAAAAAGAGAAGGCAGAGGATCCTGTGAACTACCCTCACCTTCTGCTTTCCCAGAATGCCCTTCTTCTTAGGCAGAAGTCTCTGTGAACTGCCTCTACCCTCTACTCTTTCCCAGAATGCCTGGCTTCTTAGTTGAGTCATTTCCATTGTTGTTGCTGGCTCTTCTCCACTAGAGAGCAAATAGTTTTTCTGCCAATTACAATGGAATCTCTTACACCTCACCTGAGAACATTCTAGATATTATATTTTAGTCCAGTTTACTTGGGTGCCCTTTGTAGTGGCTTTCTTCTCTCCACTTGTCAATTCTGTATCTTCCCTTAGACCTTAGGTATTGCAATTTTACAGCTTCCTCAGATGTTGACACAACTTTCATCACTAACAGTTATGCTTGTCAAAAGCAGTTATGTGTACTATCAAATGCCCAACGCCCAGTGGATCATCTTTACAATGCACTTCAGAGAGACACTCAATTTGTAGATTTATTCACCCACATCCTTCTCTGCTTGTTTGCCAGCCCATGGGACCACTTCTCTCCTTTAAAACCACAAGACTCTGTGAGGGCCAGGATCGGTCAGTATTCATTGGATGAGTACCCACTATGAGTCAAAACTATATGAGAGAAACAAAATATAAATCATGAACAGAACTGGAAAAGAACACACAAGTTTAGCCTAAAAACTTTGGCATCTCAGGCAACAAAATTGAAAATCAAAGAAATAATTTTTCAAGTAATCTACAATGTTGTGGTATTTAGAAGGAAAAATTCTTATTAAGAATACTAGGCTTCTAATATCAAAGTAAATGGAGAGTTACTTGAAACAATACCACTAAAATTGGGGACAAGACAAGGCTGTGCACTTTCTCCATGTGTATTTAATATAGTACTCGAAGTTCTAGCTAGAGCAATAAGACAACAAAAGGAGATCAAAGGGGATACAAATTGGAAAAGAAGAAGTCAAGGTATCACTATTTGTGGATGTTATGATAATATACATAAGTGATCCCAAAAACTCTACCAGAGAACTTCTAATCCAGCTGATAAACAACTTCAGCAAAGTGGCTGGATATAAAATTAACTCAAAAAAATCACTAGCCTTCCTTTTTACAAATGATAAATAGGCTGAGAAAGAAAATATGGAAGCAACATCCTTCACAATAGTCACAATATAAAATATCTTGGTTTAACTCTAACCAAACAAGTGAAAGATCTGTATGACAAAATTTCAAATCTCTCAAGAACAAAATCAAAGAAGACCTCAAAAAAATGGAGAGCTCTCCCATGTTCATGGATTGGTAGGATTAACGTAGGAAAAATGCCTATCCTACCAAAAGCAATCTACAGACTCAATGCAATCCCCATCAAAATTCCAGCATAATTCTTTACAGACATGGAAATAGCAATTCTCAGTTTCACATGGATAAACAAAAAACCCAGGATAGCCAAAACAATTTTTAACAATAAAAAACTTCTGTGGGAAATCACCATCCCTGACTTCAAGCTATACTACAGAGCAAGAGTATAGGCAGGTAGATCAATGGAATAGAATTGAAGACCCAGAAATAAAACCATACACTTATAGACACTTGGTCTTTGACAAAGAAGCCAAAAATATAAAATAGATAAAAGAAAGCATCTTCAATAAATAGTGCTGGCTTAACTGGCAGTCTGTATGTAGAAAATAAAAATAAATTCATATTTACCACCTTGCACAAAGCTCAAGTCCAAATGGATCAAGGATCTCAAGATAAAAACAGATACACTGAATCTAATAGAAGAGAAGATGGGAAAGAGCCTTGAACTCATTGGCACAGGGGGAAATTTCCTAAACTGAAATCTAATAGCTCATACTCTAAGATCAACATTTGATAAATAGAACCTCATGAAACTGAAAAGTTTCTGTAAGGCAAATAGAACAAATAGGCAACCTTCAGATTGGGAAAAAAATCTTTACTAACCCCACATCCTAATATCCAAAATATATAAAGAACTTAAGAAGTCAACCTCCAAAAAACCAAATAACCCAATTAAAAAATGGGGCACAGAGTTAAACAGAAAATTCACAACACAGGAATCTCAAATGGCCAAGAAGCACTTAAAGAAATGTGCAAAGTCCTTAATCATCAGGGAAATGCAAATCAAAATGACCCTGAGATGCTACCTTATACCAATCAGAATGGCTAACATAAAAACCTTAGGTGACAGCAAATACTGTTGAGGATGTAGAGAAAGATGAACACTCCTCCATTGCTGGTAGGATTGCAAATTGGTACAACCACCTGAAAATCAACCTGGAAGTTCCTTAGAAACTTGGAAATAGATCTACCTGAAGACCAAACTATACCACTCTTGGGCATATACCCAAAAGATGCCCCACCATACCAAAGGGACTCGTGCTCCATTTTGTTCATAACAGCCTTATTTGTAATAGCCAGATGTTGGAAACAACACAGATGTCCCTCAAAGTACAGTGGATACAGAAAATTCATTTATACAATGATATACTATTCAGCTATTAAAAATGAGGACATCATGAGTTTTGTAGGTGAATGCATAGAACTAGAAAATATCATCCTGAGTAGGAAAACTCAGACCCAAAAGTACATGCATGGTATATACTCACAAATAAATGGATACTAGCCTATAGAATACCTAGCACACAACTCACAGAACTTAAAAAGTTTAACAAGCAGAAAGCAAAATGAGGATGCTTCAATCCCACTTAGATGGGGGAACAAAATAATCACAAGAGGCAGAGGGAGGGAGGGAATTGGAGAAAAGGCAAACAGTGTCAGTTTTGTGGGGGGGGGGCACAGGAAAAAAGTCCAGAGGGCTAGCAGAATAAATAGAAATATGCAGCCTGGGGGGGTGGAAGATGGGGGGACTCTCCAGAAAGTACTAGAGACCTGGGAGGTGAGAGACTCTCAGGACTCAATGGAAATGACCTTAGATTAAATGCCCAACAGTGGGGAAAGGGAACTCAAAGAGTCCATCTCCAGTAGATAGAGAAGGCCTCAAGTTACTAACCAACAGTCAAAATATCAGAAACTGGAGGAGATGCGAGATGGTCAGGAAATTGAACAAAAATAAGTAGCGGGGAGGATGAGGAACTGGGGATAGCCACTGGAGGGTCCCAGATTCCAGAGAAACATGAGGCTCCCAGGACTCATCGGGATTGACTTTAGCCATAATGCACAGAGAAGGGGGAGATAGAACCTGAGGAGACCACCTCCAGTAGACAGGCATGGGCTGTAGTCAAGGGATGGGGCCACCCACCCATCTCAAAGTTTTTTAACCCAGAAATGTCCCTGTCCAAAGGAAGACCAGGGACAAAAAATGGAACAGAGACTGAAGGAAGGGCAAACCGGGAATGGCCCCAGCTGGGGATGATCCATCATGTCTGCAGACACCAAACCCAACACTGTTGCTGAGGTCAAGAGGTGCTCATGGGCAGGAACAAAGTGTGGCAGTTCCTGTGACGGCCAGGTAAGCAACTGACCAATGCTGATGCGGATGCTTGGAGCCAACCATCAGCATGAACTCAGGGAGCCTAATGGGGGTGCTGGCAGAAGAACTGAAGGAGCAGAGGAGGATTGTAACCCGTCAGAAGACCAACATAGGTTGGCCTGTTTACCTAGTTCTCCCAAAGTCTAGACCACCAACCAATGAGTGTACCTGGAGAGAGCCATGGCTCTAGATACATATACAGAGGATGGCCTTGCCTGACAGCAACAGGAGGGAGGCCCTTGGTCCTGGGGAGGTTTGATGCTCTAGAGTAGGAGGATGCTGGAGTGGTGGGGCAGGAGAGTGTGAGTGGGTTAGAGAGCACTCTCATACAGACAAAAGGGAAGGAGGAGGGCAGATGTGGGATGAGGGGATTGTTGGAGGGGATAACCAGAAAGTGGGATTTCATTTGAGATATAAATAAATTGAGTGATTAATATATAAAAATTCCGACCCAGAATTGATCCTGTCTAAGAGAACCGCAGGGACAAAAATGGAGAAGAGACTGAGGGAAAGGCGGTCTAGTGTCAAGCCCAACTTGGGATCTCTTGGGGAGGCACTAAGGCCTGATGCTATGGTGTGCTTCCAGTTTAGGTGCATGGCATCTTAACTTATATAATATCACTATTTGAAAGCATTTTCTGTGAGCTTCTATGGTTCTCTGAATTTTAAAGTGCTGTTTGAAATCATCTGATGCATTGTCTTTTTAAGATTTAATGCAACACACCTGCATGCACATGCATACACACATGCATTCATGTAAGAATGTATGTACGCCTGCACTCCTCTAAAGGGAAAAATTAATGAGTTATTTAATTCTTTTCATTGTTGGAACACATGCTGATGTCATGAGTCACAAAGCATCTTCTGTATCTTTTGACTCTAAAGGAGTTATAAAGTAACTGACAAGTCAGGGATAACCTCAGAGAACACAGAACTACATGTGTGAAGAAGGCTGCAAAAGGAAAGCCTCAGAAACTTATGTGAGAAATAAAATGTGCTTAACTTTTAATAACCAATAACAATGTAGCTAAGTTAGGTTTGGGAAAGCATGTGCTTTGTCCAAATGTCTTTCCTAAGCTAATCCATTCATTACCAAACATATGTGACTCAGACGTGGTCCAGAGTACCTTCAAAATGTGGTTGTGTATATGTATGTGCATGTTGTATATGTATGTGAATCATTTCATCCATCTGAATTAATGAGAACCTGTAGATGAACTCCAATGTGCAGCACAAAGGAATTCAAGATCTTGAGAGCCTTAGGGCCTGTGCTAGGTCTTCTTGCTAAGGCCTCATACTTACCCAGATCTCGTTGTTCCATCTTTTGGTGAGACTAGATCCCAAGTTTGGGGAAGCAAACAGGAAAGCATTTCTTATTTTTTCAAAATTTTCCCTCAATACTTAATGTAGTTTACTCTTGCTTCTGCTACTTTTCCAAACCTCTAAGTCAGGACCTTAATCTCTTGCTCTGCAGATTCTTGGCTTCTCTGACTAGAGCTGTTTTGTTTAATACTACCTGGTCCTGGTCCTTTTGGTTGCTGCAAGGTTTCTTCTTTCTTACCCAGAATTTGAGCAGCCCCAATTCCTTGCTAATTTTAATCCAGATACAATTAGCCTATGCTTTTCTTGATAGAGCAATGCTTGCACCATTATGTCTTTCCCATCAAATCTATTTTTGGTATTTGAAAAGAGACTCATGTTGGCAAACAGAAGACACATGGGTGGGGTCTTAAGCAGAGCTGACTGTTCATTTGTTCATCAATGATAGCCTTTCTGACTGTGGAGGAACCCATGAGAGGAGAGGAATAGTCTATAGAAATGGACTTGAGTAAGGTAATAAAGGACATATGAGAAACAGAAAGTTCAGAGAGGCACAAGCAGAAGGATGAGAAAGGAGTTGGGAAGCACATTGGGTAACAACAAAGATCAACGAAGAGTACGAATACACAGAAGCACAGTAAAGAACCCTGTTATTTTGTATGCCAACTGAAAAATATACATAGAAAATAATCACAATTTTAAGAATAGCAGACAACAGATAAAAATGCTGTAACACTACCACCATGACTGAGAGTAATTGATTTGCCTGTCAAATGTTCATATTTTATACTATGTTGAATTCTTGTCAGAAAAAGTAAAATGTAATTAAAACTAATTGACTTAAGGAATTTATGATATATGTATTACATATGTATGTGTATACATATACATACATATACATATATACATACATATACATATATACATACATATACATATATACATACATATATATATATATCACTGAACATACAGAACTATCTCCTGCAATGTACACATTCAACTTTAGAATTTCATACTCGTGGTACTAGAACAGTATTTATTCATCAATTAAAACTTAAAATGCCTCCTCATCCTTGTGCAGGCTTTGATGTACCAAAGACTTACCTAGACTAAAAGTATAATCTCTTAATTTTTCAACGAGAGTTGATGAAGCCAACATCAAGTTATGTTATCAGTTAACCAAAATTTTTCAATATTGAAGATAATAGAAATATTCTTTTTTGTTCTGTTTTGTCTTTTGTTTTTTGAGACAGGGTTTCTCTGTGTAGCCCTGGCTGTCCTGGAACTCACTCTGTAGACCAGGCTGGCCTTGAACTCAGAAATCTGCCTGCCTCTGCCTCCCAAGTACTGGGATTAAAGGCGTGAGCCACCACTGCCTGGCTAGAAATATTCTTATCTGATTAGCTAAATAATTTTTTCAATGTCCAGGTACTAAATATATGTTCCTTAAAATGTGCCTGCACTGAGATGAAACTATTGGACAAGGAAAAGGGAGGCAGAGCTAGGACTTTCAGAGAGAGACAGAGGCAGGAGAGAGAGGAAGAAGGAAGATGGAGCAAGAGGAAAATGATCCAGATTCCATGTGGTGGATATGAATATCATAAGAGGGTAGAATAACTAGTATAACTTGTCTAATCTAGGTGGGCAGCTTGTATACTTTTCAATTGGCTCTGAAATTATTGTGTGGGCATCTTGTGAATTGAGAATTTATTGATATATAAATCTGTCTGGTTAATTATAAGCTTCAAGAGTTCTGACTTACTGGGTTAAGGGGATTTGGGACCACTGACCACAGGGAGTGGATGGCTAGGAATGTGAGCAGAATCCACCTCAAGAGAACCACAGTCTCTACTGGAGCTAACCTAGAGGCAGAGGCAGTGAGTCTGCCAGGGCAGAGAGTAGCTGGGAATAGTGGGGGATGTTGCCAATTTTTAATATTTTTCACAACAGACCATTAAATACTTTTTGTACGTATACAGGTGTGTTTGTGCGGCAGTAGGTACACAAGTGTGTGCAGAGATGTGTACATCTGTGCACACATAGCTTTTAGGTTTTGGTTGGTTGGTTGGTTGGTTGGTTGGTTGGTTGGTTGGTTGGTTGGTTGGTTGGTTTTTTGGTTGGTTGGTTGGTTGGTTGGTTGGTTGGTTGGTTGGTTGGTTGGTTGGTGAGTTGGTTGATTGGTTGGTTGGCGGGTTGGTTGGTTGGTTGGTTGGTTGGTTGGATGGTTGGTTGGTTGGTTGGTTGGTTTGAAAAGAGGTCTCTCACTTTTCAGGAACTCACTAGCTATACTAGACTGGCTGGCCAGCAAGTTCCAGGGAATCCAGCTGTCTCTGCCTTCCCAGATCTGGAGTTAATATATTCACCACTCTGTCTAGCTTTTGTCACATGAGTTCTGGACATTGCAGTTGGGCCCTATTTACACTTCTTCCCAACCCCTCTACCACTTGCTATTCTTAATCTAATAATTTATAGTCTTAAGGCTTGATTTATTTTATGTGCAAATTGGGAGTGGGCTGTGTTTAACTAGGAGACTAAAGTCCCTTACAACTTTGAAAAGTAATTAAGTGAATTCTATAACACTATTTGTATATCACCTAAATATAAATCCTGTCCTCCAGCAAAACACACAATAAAGTCTTACATGACCTCTCTGCTGTGCTAACAGCCTGCAATTCTCATTGATTCTGAAAGGAGTTCTGCAGCTGTGGGAGAAAGAACATAAATAGTGTGTGCCTGTACGAAGTAAAACTGAATGGCTGGGAACCAGCCAGATGCACCAACAATGATTTCACTCAAACTTCTCAAACCATCTGTACCACAATTCCTGATCCACATTTGTTGGTGACAAAAATGTGTTTGGAAACCAGAAGGAGAATTTATTTGCCTATAGAAGGTTAAACACAGAGATGCCACAATTAACTTGCAAGCCTTTGGTGCCTATAGGAAATTACTCAAAGCAGCAATATTTACTAGGTGTATTGGCCATATTGCCATTGTTGTAAGAAAATATCTAAGAAAACAAAGGATAAAAGATTTACTTGGACTTATAATTCCAGTGGTGCCAGTTTATTGTTCTTAGACAGGAAGGAGAGTACATGGTAAAGCAAAGCTACACACAGATGCTAGAAAAGCCAAGGAAGATGAGGGTGGGAATAGTGAGAAGAGGGGGCAAGTACAAAATCAGCCTTCAAAGCCACATCCCCAGTAACTTATTTAATACAATTAGACGCCACCTTCTAAAGTTCCTCCATCGCACAAGCCCCCTATGGTATACAACCAATCATGGATTAATCAATTTATGAGGCCAAAGCCCTCATGATCCAATCATTGGCTGAAAGTCACAGCTTTGAGCTCTCTCTGCAAAGATACTAAGTCTACAACACAAGAGCTTTTGTTAGATATTTAAGATTGAAAGCCTGAGCAAGAACACTGCAAACAGAGGAAGCAGAAAGATTGTAGGAGCCAGAGGACAGGGCAGTTTGATGTGAGACTGTGTTTCCTGGTTCACCAGTGTGACTGTCTAAATAAGAGCTGAGGAAAACAACAATAGGCATGCCAAAGTGGGTGGGGGAAACACTGAGAGACCTCAACCTATCCAAAGAACTACAGGCAGCTAAGGAATGTTGAGAACAGGAGAAATAGGCTTCCCAAGGGAAAAGCACACCAATTGGCCCTCCAATACCAAAAACTCTGAAAACAAATACATGCAAGTTACATTTTACAGACTGAGCTTATATTTAGGAATATATGTATATACACACATACATAAGAGTACAAAGAGAATTAAATGGGAGTGTTTGGAGGGAAGAAGGAGAAGGAGGAAATAATGTAACTATATTATAATTCCAAAAGTAAAGTAAATGATTGTAAGAAGATGGAAATCCTATATTTTCTAAGGGATATGTTTTGTTTTTAAAAAACAATATTTAGTTAAACATCTATCATGCACTGAATGGCAATAGATCTATGGGGACAAAATGATACCTAAAGCATAACTCTTAACACTGAAGGAAAGGTATAGCATAATTGCGTAGATAAAATAGACATAGTACAATGCAGTTGGTTTGACATGCTCCAAAATTTCCAAATATATTTTGTAATACTCAACACAAGGAAGAATATTACATATTCATAAACATAGGTATTTCTCTGTCTCTATCCTTGTCTCTCTTTCTTAATCAGAGTCAAGAAATATGGCCACAGTAACCCCTTTAATAACACAGTAACAGACTGAACAACTTTGCTAACATTTGTATATAATTATAATGATAATGAACTTATATGGGGCGAGCGAGCTGTGTGACCAGGAGGATGATGCTGGGGCAAGAGTGAGGTCAAGACACATTCAAACTCCAAAACTCTCATCTTGAGACAAACAGGGACAATGATTTCTCCTTCCTGTTCTAGTCCTGCATGTTTTGGTGAATGTATCCTTGCCACCCCTACCTCCATGACCCTTGTGTTAGTCTCACAGCCCGGTGGCCAAAATACAGGTTTAACTTCCTTTCTCCCTATTAGGACATCTCCAGCAAGCACTTGAAATTCCTCTTTACATAAACGAAGCATTGCCAGCACCTCAGCCCCAGTCAATAATCTACACTCACCTCGAAAAGCCCTACCTACTCCTTAAGGTTTATATAGCCCTTATTACCCCTGAATAAAGACAGCCCAGAATTCAAGACAACCAAGTTCCTGAAAACACACCCCCCATAGACAAACTTTGTTCCTTTCATTCTGGCCTGGCCCACAACAGTGCTTGACTACCCCAAAGGAAGAAGCAGAACTGGCCAGAAAATTTGTTTGTTTGTTTGTTTGTTTGTTTTCACTAATGAAAATGTTGGCACTTAGAATTCTAGCATAGATAAGTAAATCTAATCAAAATCAACAGATATTTTATACAAGGCACCTTAGCAGGTGAGCTGTTTCTTGAAAAGGAAGCAAGATAAATGGGTTCAATAATATGATGTTTGGGAAGATATGACAACCTAATTTAATATTAATTTTTATTTTGTTTTCATCTAAATAGTTTTTAGTGGAGTCTCTAGTATCTTGGGTCAAATTACATAGTTTGTAGGAAACATAGCATAAACCTGAGTTTCTGTGTATTAGACAGAGTAAGATCCTTCATAAGAATAACCACACACATATAGCCAACTTCTCTTTTGAAATGTGCTAAAATGTCAGTAGATAAATAAAAAGTCACTGTAGATCCTAGAGAAACCACACAACATGAGAAAGTTGCCATCAGAGTACAAATGAAAGATTTCAACAACTTCCTATAAAACTAATAGAGGAGCAGGAACTGATTGAGCTTGTAGAGGAATACAGTCTCAAGCACCTGAAAAGGATTGTCCTAGACCATTTTCAGTGATGATGCCTGCACTGTGAGGCCTTGATGAAGGGCTCCAGAGAGAGCAGAATATAATCTTCAGTAACACTGTGGTATCATTTGAACTCTTTCCTAGATCTGATCTTATGGAGAACTCTGGAGGACAAATTGTATCAAAATAGTGTCCTGTTTTGATGGAAATAGAATGGACTGTTGTATTCTTGTATTCACCACTCAGTGGTCTCAGGGCTGCTAAAGACTCAACTCCTGTGTATCTCTGAAACATGAAGCTTCTCTTAGCCAAGAATAATCTTACAAGAGAAGGAGCAGATGTGAGCCGTTAGCAGCTAGCCTCCTCAGCAGCTCTAGGCTGGGTGGACATCTTACTATATGAAATCCCAACTGGTAGCAAGAACATCTTTTCTAGTACACTTTTGTTCAATTCAGTTTGCTCACCTTTCCCACAAAGTTACTACATATAGGTTTCTCTAGGGCTGTGCTTGGTAACGTCTACCAGTAAGATTTGCAAGACACTTAGTTGGATGAGCTATCTATTAAGTGGAATCCTGGTAGATACACACATACACACGTGTGTGTGTGTGTGTGTGTGTGTGTGTGTGTGTGTGTGTGTATGTACCATCTTTCTACACCTTTTCTAGGGTTGTCTCTCTGCTGTTAGCACTTTTGTAGTATATTTTCCCACTTTTATTGGCATTTATTAATTGTCCTAACTGAAGGGTTTCATTGTGGCTTTTCATACACATATAAATATATGTTGATCATCTTCCATTCCTTATTACCATTTTCAGAACCCCTAGTGTTCCTCTTCCTGTCTCTACAAGCCCTCTTTAGATCATTACTATATTGTTGTCTTTTAATTATCATTATGTATGAATATACATAGATACATATACATAGACACATATACATCTATATACATATACATATATAACTACAATCTGCCAAGTTTACTGAATATTTTTCTTATGTATATGTTTTATTTTTAAATAGATTTTAATTAATATAAAATTATATCAATTTCCTCTTTCTTCCTCTTTCTTTTCCTTCCTCCAAACTTCCATGTTCTCCCTCCACCCTGTCAAATTATGGCTTCTTTCCAAAGCTGACTCTTTGTATTGGATAACTAATTATGGGACTCATTCCTAGGGGAGACTATTTCTCCCCCTCTTGGCAATCATTAATTACCTGTTCCTCTTTTTCTGTATGCAGCCTTATAAAGTCTCCCCCATACATGTCGGCATGTCAACTGTTGATTTCACTGTACATGTCTTGTTGAGCAATCATACTATTGAAATTTCATGGATTCAGCCTTCCTATCCTATGTAGAGGACATCCTACAGTAAGCACCCTGGTCCTCTGACTCTTAAAATCTTTTTCCACCTTCTCTTCTGGAATGTTCCCTGAGCCTTAGGTGGAGGTGTTGTCTTATAGATACATCAGTTAAAGCTGGACACCCAAAATGCAGTTTCTCTTTGTGGTTTGACCAGTTGTGGCTTTCTGTGATGTTCTTTATGTGCTTCCAAAAAAAAAGCTACACTTATCTGTGGATACACACACACACACACACACACACACATATATATATATATATATGTGTGTGTGTGTGTGTGTATGTATACGTAATGCATATAATATTTAGAATATATATATGTATATATATTTAGAATGCAGTAAAAAAATTATACTATCCAGGGAAAGTGGGTTTTTTTTCTGGGCTCCATGGCCTCAGGAGTCATGAGTAGTTGGCTAAATTTACAGTACTAGGCATGAATTCCCTCCTATTGGACAAGCCTTAAGTCTAGTTAGATGGCTGTTGACTGCTCCTAAGATATAAGTTTCACATGGTTTTGCACCTTTATGGATCTCTTGCTGTGCTAGTTATTATGGTTCATAGACTTTACAGCTGGGTAGCACTATAAATTACCTTTCTCCCTTGGCAGCTTGCATAAAACCTTGCATACTATGACAACTAATTCTTAGAGAAGAGGCTTCTAAGTCAGTTCCAGCTCTATTTCCTGAAGTCTGTGCCCAACCTGTGTGGTATTTTCATCAATAGAGACGTCATTTTGCATTCTGGGAAGCAACTGAAAGCAATGGTAATAGCTTATATTGCTTGGGTTCTCTTGGACTTCCCTGACCAACAACTTGAAAGGAGGCTACTGGGATTTTTGTTGGGTAGACCATGGTTCTTTTAGGACTTATCACTCCTAGTGGATATGTATATAGTATCATATATACACATATATATAATGATTATCTATGGCTTTTTCAAACATTCTTGGTATTGTTTATACCTCTTCCCTCTCTCTACCTCTGTACTGCTTTCTCTTTTCCCTCCCTGGTTATTGTTCCCCCTTACTTTCCAAGTTTCCCCTTCATAATACCTGTGTCCTATTATCCCCCTTTCTAGGATTAAATATCCCCAAGTTTACGAATTAATAATGAAAATGTGGTATATAGACACAATTGAATTCTATTCATTGATTAAAAACTGAAATAATTAAATTTTCAAGTAAACAGATGGGACTAGGAAATATATACTGAGTATTATAGTTAAGGTTTCTACTGCTGCGATGAAACACCATGATCAAAAAGCAAGCTGAGGAGAAAAGGGTTTATTTGGCTTACATTTCCTAGATCACAATCACTGGAGGAACTCAGGACAAGAACTCAAGCAGGGCTGGAACCCAGAGATTCCAGTTGATGCAAAGGCCATGGAGGGGTGATACTTACTGGCTTGATTCCAACAGCTTGCTCAACCTGCTTTCCTTATAGAACTCAGGACACCAGCCCAGAGTTGGAACCATGCACCAGGAGCCAGGCTCTCCCCATTGATCACTAATAGAGAAAATGCCTTACAGCTGGATCCTGTGGAGGCATTTTCTCAACTGAATCTCCTTCCTCTCTGATGACCCTAATTTGTGTCAAGTTGACACACATCCATTACATTGAATGAATTAACCCAGACCCAGACAGATCTCATTGTGGATCATTTCAGTTCCAAAAATATTCTCCCTATCCATTATATAACAGCAGCTTTAGTACCTCCCTGATAAGCAGGATCACAATGATCTCTACTTCCTTTCTTTGTCTGCAGCTATAATAAGAGACCAGTACCAGAGGTCACCCATGGTTTTAAGTTAAATTGAATTCTTATTGCATTCCCACTTCCTTTCTGGGAACCAGGATATATACACAAATGGATTCATAAATTCTGCAGTAATAGTAGGTTGGATCATCCTTATTTACATTCATTACTTCCAAGATTCATTTACTCTACCTAGTAGGGCCTATAAAACAAGTCATCCTCATTAATCAGTATAATGACTACATGCTGAAAGTAAGTGTTGAATATTTTAAAATATCATTGAGTCCCAGAATTGCATGGTCAAAAAAGTAACTCCATTGCCTTATCAGAGCACCAGCTTCCAGAGAAGGTTGCAAGTGAAAACCATTAGCAACCAGCCAGCATACATCAGAGCCAGAGACTCTGGGCATTAACCTACTAAGGGGAACTTGGCAGAGCACCAACAGAGCAGGCTATAGGAAGATCAACAAAAATTGAAAATTGAGCTGATTCATATTTCAGACCACCCAAAATGCTGAGGATTTCTAGGAATTGAAATACTCAGAACACACACCAAAAAATCAAGTACTTAGAATTTCAAAATGTAAAAAAGAAATGTGGTTATATTAAAAGGGTTGCTTTGGAAAATATGTATGCTAAAAATAAGTTAGCCTTAGAAAACATAAATGTATGTCATAGTTAATACATAAAATTCAATGGAGCAATTAGAAGATGAACCAAGAAAATTTCTCAAAACTGCCATTAAAAGTAAAGAAAATAGGCTAGATGGAAATATGAAAGTTCAGGATATTTTAGCATTTGACAGATTTTTCAAAAAGCACATAACAAAATAAATGTAAAAAAGAAAAATGTTGGGGACAGAGAGTAGAAAAGGAGAACATGGTTAGGTATTGGGGATAACAGGACTGAAGCCCTGAGGGTCAGCAGGAAAAATGGAAACAGGCAGCCATGGGAGGTGGGAGGCAGAGGTTTGGGGGACCCTCTAGAATGTATCAGAGTCCTGGGAAGTGAGAGACTGTCAGGATACAAAGGGCCTTAGATGAAATGCCCTACAGTGTGAAAAGGAACTTGTAGAGTCCACTTCCAGTAGAAAGACAAGGGCATCAAGTAGAGGGATGGAGTTGCCATCCCACAGTCAAATCCTCTGACCCAGAATTGTTCCTGTCTCAAGGAACCAACTGCAGAGACAAAAATGGAGAAGAACGGGAGGAAAAGGAGGTCCAGTGACAAGCCCAAATTGGGATCCAGCTCAAGGGGAGGCTCCAAGGCCTGGCACTATTACTGATGGTGTGCTTACAGACAGGAGCCTAACATGGCTGCCCTCTGAGAGGCCCAACAAGCAGCTGAAAGATGAAGATACTTACACCCAACCAATGGACAGAAGCTGAAGACCCCTGTGGTTGAATTAGGGAAGTGGTGGAAGAAGCTGAGGCGACCCCATAAGTAGACCAGCAGCCTCAACTAATCTGGACCCCTGAGATCTCTCAGACACTGAGCCACCAACTAAGCAGCCTACAGGAGCTGATATGAGGCCCCCAACACATATATAGCAGAGGACTGCCTGGTCTTCCCTAAGTGAGAGAAGACACACCTAACCCTCAAGAGACTTGAAGCCCCAGGGAGTGGAGAGGTCTGGTAGGGATGGGCGGCATATATCCTCTTGGAGATTGGGGAGGAGGTATGGGATGAAGAACAGTCAGAGAGGACCTGGAGAGGGATGACTACTGGACTGTAAAAAAAAATTAAAGAATAATAGTTTTTTTAAAAGGAAAAATACTTAGAAAGTGATTGAAGATTCTTTAAGATATGACTCCACAGATGAGAATATCCAATAACTGTGTACATTATCAAAATTCTCTTGGAGAGTGCAATATACCACCATGTATAAATGCCAAGAACAAAAATTTTCCAGAGAGTAAAAAGTTGCAAACAAAAGAATGAGAATTACATTTAGATTCTTCAGAGGAAGAGTGAAAGCTAAAATACAAAGGAAGGTAGCTTTTCCATGTTTGAGAGATTGTTTTCAACTTAGAATTCCATATCTAGGTAAACTCTCAAGTGAGGATAAGGTAAAAATAAAATGTATCTCATTTCATTTTTGGGAAAACTAAGAGGCTGTTCACCAAGGAGGAGGAGGAGGAGGAGGAGGAGGAGGAGGAGGAGGAGGAGGAGAGAGAGAGAGGGGATCTAGGACAGAGGACAGGTAACACATGAAGATTGGAAGGGAAGGTGTGGGATGGATGGATAAGGAAGGGGGATGTAAGAAAGAGTATGGAACCAAGAACAACTAAATATGAAATATACATGTATAAAATTGTCACAGAACAAAGTTAATTAGCTTTAAAGAGAGACTGTAAGACAATGGATGTGAAAGTGAAATCCTTCACACCAGCTTTGCAAAATGCTAAAGGTAGACCAGAACTCTAGAGTGGAGAAGGATAAAGATTGGAAGGGCAAAGTCTCAAGGGGAAAAAGGCAATACGCTAGAATACACTAGCCAAATGCCCAAACATCCGGGGAAAGAATATCGATGTATGTATGATGACTGTGATGGAGAAGCCGGGGAAGAACCAAAGTAGCCAAAAAGAGAACTGCATAGAATAAAAGTGGAAATAAATAGATGACTAAAGAAAATGTGTTTCAGGGAGGCAATGGAATCATAACACATTGTAGCTAAACACTGAACACATTCGCATAGTGCTATATTCAGATTTTTATAGTTGTCAATTTGTTTGAATAAATTGGGAAAGCACGGAGTTGTTTAAATCTTCTTATGTCACAACAGCAAATTAAAAATAATATCTCAAACAGATAACTCTAGGGAAAGTTTACATTTTAGAAATCTGGAGGCAATTGCCAGAAGCAGAAACTAATAGAGTGACAGATCAATAATAAGGAACTGGTGAGAGAATTATTGACTTTTCTAAGCTCTGCCCATAAGCATTGTCATATATGCTGTATAGAGATCATGTTGATTAAAATATAAACATTAAACTAAGAGAGCATAACATATGCTATCTCATATTTCTAAATGCCCAGAAGAGTAGGAGAACTGATTCTTGACAGTTCTCAAATACAAAAAAAATTGAGACAAATGTTTAGGAAACAGAGAAACCAAAACAAATAAAATTAAACTTAAAAAAAAAAAAGAGAGCCCCAAATCTGCCTTCATCTCTTCGTTATTCCTGCGCTTAAGGTCCTCATCTTTCCTCAACATTATTTTTATAAGCTTAAAATTTTAAGGAAATGATAAGCATATTTCTGATAAAAAGCTTGTAATAGAACTCTGAAAATGCAGCAATAGAAAGCAAACAGCCCAATTTTTAAAACAGGCAGGGTTTGAACACTATATCAAAGAAGATATATGGATACTAAAAAACACATCAAAATAATCATACCATAAATTGTCTTTATAAAAGTGATGCTAAAAAGCATGAGATACATTAATTACTATCACAATAGCTAAAGTTCAGGTGGCTAACGCTGACTTTTTACTATTGCTGTTAAGAAAATGGATGATCTATATATTACTTACAAAATTAAAAATAATTCAATCACTTCTGAAAACAGTTTGGCATTCTGAAATTACAAAATACCATACTTAAATATTAAAGTGTAGAATCTAGCCAGCTTATTCAATTCTAGGAATTTATTCAATTAAAAGAATATATGTGTCCAGGAAGAGATTTATACTTGAATTTTCATAGAATCTTTATTCATGATAATCAAGCTATGAAAACAATCTAGATCATTAATAGGGCAAGAAATAAACAAATTTGTATATATCTACATCTTATAGGTTGGATGTAGAATGTGCCCCACAAAGGCCCCTATTTTAAAGCTTGGCCCAAGACTGGTACTCTGAAAAAGTGGCGCTTGGCAGGGAGTTTAGGCAATCGATACTATATATGTTCATATATAGGCAATATATGCTCTTAAAGGTAACTGGGATGCTAGCCTCCTCCTTTTCCTTTTAGCTTTTTGTATACAGTTTCTTCCAGCACACACTAACATGATCTGCTGCTTCACCCAAAGCAAGGTTCCACATAGTGAAACCATTTGGCTCAAAATTGTGAGCCAAAATCAACATTTCTCCTTATGAGTAGTTTAATCTTAGGTATTTTATTAGAGTAACATAGATGATGAACACTCAGTATAATGGAGCATTTCTTAGTACTGGCAATTAACAAATATCATTTTAATTTAACATTTAACATCTTTGAGAGTGTTATATAGTACTATATTTACATCATTTCCATCCATCCCTCTATCGCCAATTCCTCTTGTGTCTCTCACTCCCTCATATTTATGACTTCTTCTTTGAATACACACACACACACACACACACACACACACACACCAGGTGAGTCCATTTAGCATTGTGTGCATATATATATGGCATGGATAGTGATGAAATAATTCATCATTGCTTGTTTTCAGGGATGACCATTTGAGATTGGATACCCTTTCATAAAGCATATTTCTAAGTAAGACTGATTTTCTCTCTCTCTCAGTAGCTATTTAATGCCTGAACTTCTTCACCTAGAATGGGACACCTTGTCAAATTTTCCCCAATGGCATCTAGACTACTGTTCTTATTGTGTAGGTTTATTTAGGCAACCATATTTTTTAGCTTCTTTAAAATTACATATGCATAATACATATACATATATAATACACACACATATTAAATGAAACTATGCCACTGGGAATGATAATGCTTTCCTGAGAGCCAGCAACTACCTTAAAAACTACAACAGCAAAACAAAAACAAAAAACAAAACAAAAACAAACAAACAAACAAGAAATAAAAACAGTGCAAGATATATAAAACCTCTCTTCAGTTGTTGGTCAGAATTCAAGAGACTTCAAAACGATGTAATTTATTTCCATTTTCTGTGGTTGTCTCCAAAATTTGAAAGTAAGACCCAATTGCTGAAGATACCACAGTTCTGTTAGAAGAACAGAACTTCTCAGAGGACTAGAACTTCAACTGTGAAGTATAATCTTCCAGTTAGGACAGGGAGCTTCCTAACCTAACAAGCATTTTTAAAGACAATGAGTAGTCAGTATATGTAGCAATACAAAAATATGAAAGAATCTCAAAATAACTGTGCTAGGCAAAATCAATCATATAAAGAAGTGTATGAACTATATGGTTTATCTTATGCAAGACTCTAATAAATGAAAACTTATTGATAATGATAAAATAGTTCATCATGCTTGAGGAGATGGTATGGGATCAAGACCAATAAAAACAGTTCACAAAAAGGGATCAAGAAAGTTGGGATGATATATGTGCTCACTATATTGATTGTTATAGTGTTTATAAATTTGTTGATGTATATATTTTAAACATATGCAAGTTATATTTATCTATTAAGACTTAATAGCCCAGAGAGAGTTGGTCTCCAAAGAGTGCTGTCACTCCTAAATTCACACTTAACAGGTGAGACCAACGCTTTTGCTCCAATAACCGGCCAAAGAGGGACCTGCCAAGAGACAACAGGGCACAGGAACCTTGGAGGACCGGGGACAGGATTCACCTAGTTTTCATCAGCATCACAGAGAGAACTGGTCTCCCAGGAGTACTGACATACCTAAGATCAGAGACCCACAGGCTCACAGGAAGGACAGACTCCAGTTAGAGACAGAAAGACCAACTAACACCAGAGATAACGAGATTGGAAGGGGCAAGAGCAAGAACATAAGCAAGAGAAACCAAGGCTACTTGACATTATCAGAACCCAGTTCTCCTACCACAAGAGGTCCTGGATACCCCTCAACACATCAGAAAAGCAAGCTTTGGACTTAAAAATCACATCTCATGATGATGATTGAGGTCTTTAAGAAGGACATAAATAACTCCCTTGAAGAAATACAGGAGAACACAGGTAAACAGATAGAAGCCCTTAAAGGGGAAACACAAAAATCCCTTAAAGAATTACAGGATAACACAATGAAACAGGTGAAGGAATTGAACAAAACCATCCAGGATCTAAAAATGGAAATAAAAATAATAAAGACATCACAAAGGAAGGCAATCCTGGAGATAGAAAACCTAGGAAAGAGATCAGGAGTCATAGATGTAAGCATCACCAACAGAATACAAGAGATAGAATGAATCTCAGGTGCAGAAGATATCATAGAAAACATTGACACCACAGTCAAAGATAATGCAAAACGCAAAAAGCTCCTAGCCAAAAATATCCAGGAAATCAAGGACACAATGAGAAGACAAAACCTAAGGATAATAGGTATAGAAGAGAACAAAGATTCCCAACTTAAAGGGCAAGTAAATACTCCAACAAAATTATAGAAGAAAATATCCCTAACCTAAACAAAAAGATGACCATGAACATACAAGAAGCCTAGAGAACTCCAAATAGACTGGACCAGAAAAGAAATTCCTCCTGTCACATAATAGTCAAAACACCAAATGCACAAAACAAAGAATATTAAAAGCAGTAAGGGAAAAAAGGTCAAGTAACACATAAAGGCAGACATATCAGAATTACACCAGACTTCTCACCAGAGACTCTAAAAGCCAAAAGATCCTGGACAAGTGTCATACAGACTCTAAGAAAACACAAAGGCCAGCCTAGGCTACTGTACACAGCAAAACTCTCAATTAACGTAGATGGAAAAAACAACATATTTTATGACAAAACCAAATATACATATCTTTCTACAAATCCAGCCCTACAAAGAATAATAGATGGAAAACTCCAACACAAGGAGGGAAACTATATCCTAGAAAAATCAAGAAAGTAATCTTTCAACAAAACTAAAAGACGATAGCCACGTGAACAGAATTCCAACTCTAACAACAAAGATAACAGGAAGCAACAATTACTTTTCCTTGATATTTATTAATACCAATGGGCTAAATTCCCCAATAAAAAGACATAGCCTAACAGACTGGATATGTAAACAGGACCCAACCTTTTGTTGCAGTCAGGAAACCCACCTCAGTAACAAAGACATACATGACCTCAGAGTAAAAGGCTGGAAAACAATTTTCCAAGATAATGGTCCCAAGAAACAAGCTGGAGTAGCCATTCTAATATTGCATTAAATCGACTTTCAACCTAAAGTGATCAAAAAAGATAAGGAAGGACACTTCATATTCATCAAAGGTAAAAATTTATCCAGATGAACTCTCAATTCTGAACCTCTATGCTCCAAATGCAAGGGCATCCACATTCATAAAAGAAACTTTACTAAAGCTCAAAGCACACATTGTACCTCACACAATAATAGTGGGAGATTTCAACACCCCACTCTTATCAAAGCACATATCATAGAAACAGAAACTAAACAGAGAGCCACAGTGAAACTAAGAGAAATTATGAACCAAATGGATTTAACAGATACCTATAGAACATTTCATCCTAAAACAAGAGAGTATACCTTCTTCTCAGCACCTCATGGTACCTTCTCCAAAACTGACCATATAATTGGTAACAAAACAGGCTTCAACAGATACAAGAAGATTGAAATAATCCCATGCCTTCTATCAGATCACCACTGACTAAGGATGGTCTTCAATAAGAAAAAAACAAAAAAAAAAAAAAACAAAACAAAACAAAAAAACAATAAAAAGCCCACATACACATGGAAGCTTAAGAACACTCTACTCTTATATTTTTGGTTGTGAGCCTAGCCTTTAACGGCTGAGCCATCTCTCCAGCCCAGGCAAAAGGTTTTTTTTTTTAATGATCCATTGTGTGTATTACTCAGTTATACCATTTCTGGACATATACTAAATGGATTCCATATCCTAACACAAAGAGTTGCTTTTTATGAACGCTCTCATTTGCTCATTGTTAACTTCCAGGAGTTGGCCACTTTAAGCATGATCTTCAAGCTGACTATCTCCTTTGCTAAAGTGTCTATGTGTTAGTAGTTCCTGGGACACATGAGTTTTTCAGTTCCAAGTTATTTTGTCATGTTTAGAAATATTTTAAATATAAATTCAAAAATAATTTGAATTTGTTTTTTAACTAACATAATTTCCATAGTTTAAAATAAATGTGAAGTAGTAAATCATGAAAGAAAAAAAAAAGAACACTCTACTCAATGATAACTTGGTCAAGGAAGAAATAAAGAAAGAAATTACAGAGTTTCTAGAGTTTAATGAAAATGAAGCCACAACATACCCAAACTTATGGGACACAATGAAAGCAGTCCTAAGAGGAAAACCCATAGCTCTAAGCACCCCTAAAAAGAAACTGGAAAGAGCATACACTAGCAGCTTATCAGCACATCTGAAGGCTCTAGAACAAAAAGAAGCAAATTCACCCAAGAGGAGTCGAAGGCAGGAAATAATGAAACTCGGGGCTGAAATCAACCAAGTAGAAACAAAAAGAATTTTACAAAGAATCAACCAAACCAGGAGCTGGTTTTTGAGAAAATCAACAAGATAGATAAACCCCTAGCTAGACTAACCAGAGGACCCAGAGACAATATCCATACTAACAAAATCAGAAATGAAAAGCAAGATATAACAACAGAAACTGAGGAAATTAAAAAAAAAAATCATCAGATCTTACTACAAAAACCTATACTCAACAAAAATGAAAAATCTGTATGAAATTTCCAATTTTCTAGAAAGATACCAGGTACCAAAGTTAAATCAGGATCAGATAAACCATCTAAACACTCCCATAACCCTTAAAGAAATAGAAGCAGTCATTAATAGTCTCCCAACCAAAAAAAAAAAAAAAAAAAAAGCCCATGATCAGATGGATTTAGTGCAGAATTCTATCAAATCTATTAGATGACCTAATACCAATATTCTTCAAACTATTCCACAAAATAGAAACGGGTGTACTGTCCAATTTGTTCTATAAAGCCACAATTATGCTCATACCTAAACCACACAAAGACCCAACAAAGAAAGAGAACTTCAGAACAATTTCACTAATAAATATTGATGCAAAAACATTTAATAAACTTCTCACAAACTGAATCCAAAAACACATCAAAATAATCATCCAATATGATCAAGTAGGCTTCATCCCAGGGATGCAGGGATGGCTCAATATATAAAAATTCATGAGTATAATCCACTATATAAACAAAGTCAAAGAAAAAAATCACATGATCCTCTCATTAGGTGTTGAGAAAGCATTTGACAAAGTTCAGCATCCCTTCATAAAAAGTCTTGGAAAGATCTTTACCAACTTCACATCCGATAGAGGGCTAATATCCAATATATACAAAGAACTCAAGAAGTTAGGCTCCAGAGAACCAAATAACCCTAATAAAAATGGGGTACAGAGATAAACAAAACTCTCAACTGAGGAATATGGAATGGCTGAGAAGCACCTAAAGAAATATTCAATATCTTTAGTCATTAAGGAAATGCAAATCCAAACAACCCTGAGATTCCACCTCACACCAGTCAGAATAGCTAAGATCAAAAACTCAGGTGACAGCAGATGCTGGCAAGGATGTGGAGAAAAAGGAACACTCCTCCATTGTTGGTGGGATTTCAAGCTGGTACAACCTCTGTGGAAATCAGTCTGGCAGTTCCTCAAAACATTGGACACAATATTACCTGAGGACCCAGCTATACCACTCCTGGGCATATACCCAGAAAATGCTCCAATATGTAATAAGGATACATGCTCCACTCTGATCATAGCAGCCTTATTTATAATAGTCAGAAGCTGGAGAGAATCCAGATGTCCCTCACCAGAAGAATGTATACAGAAAATGTGGTATATTTCCACAATGGAGTACTACTTAACTATTAAATACAATGATTTCATGAAATTCTTACGCAAATGGATGGAACTAGAAAATATCATCCCAAGTGATGTGACCCAGTCACAAAAGAATACACATGGTATGAACTCACTGATAAGTGGATATTAGCCCAAAAGTTCAGAATACCGAAGATACAATTTACAGACCACCTGAAGCTCAAGAAAAAGGAAGACCAAAGTGTAGATGCTTCAGTCCATCTTAGAAGGGGGAACAAAATTCTCGCAGGAGGAAATACGAAGACAAAGTGTAGAGCAGAGACTGAAGGAAAGGCCATCCAGAGGCTGTCCCACCTGGGGATCCATCCCATACACAGACACCAAACCCAGACGCTATTGCAGATGCCAAGAAGTGCATGCTGACAGGAGCCTGATATAGCTGTCTCCTGAAAGTCTCTGACAGAGCCTGACAAATACAGAGTTGGATGCACACAGTCAACCATTGGACTGGGCACTGGGTCCCCAATGGAGGAGCTATAGAAAGGACTGGAGGAGCTGAAGGGTTTTGCAACCCCATAGAAAGAACAACATTTACTATCTTACAGATATTTTCATCTTACAGATCTTTAAAGCTGTATTGTATATGCATCTCTCTGGCTAAAATTAAGGCATCACTGGGCTGATATGATAGCCTTGTAGAGTCTCTAAGTAATAATCTGTTCCCTTGTCTTTTCCAGTTTCTAAAGCCTACCTGCATTACTCAGCTGAAGAAGCCCTTCCACAAAGCAAGCGAAGAAGCATCTCACTGTCCCTTGCTCTCTGCTGAAATCTCTTCCTCTAACTGTAGCAAGGAAACCTGCTCCACATTTACTTCATGCCCATCTAGATAACCTAGGAAAAAAGTCCCCAGTTTAGGTTCATAATTCAAAACTTTTCACTAGCATGTCTTCAATGATAAGGACCATCACCCTTTCTATCACCATTGCTAAGTATAAAAACAGATGATCAAGTTATAGATAAGTAAGTATGGTAGTCAATAGAGGAATATCTTCATTCTAATATATTCTGAACTATAGAAAGCTGTCCTTGTGTATAGTTGCTCTCATCCTGATAATCTGAAAATGCCCTTGCTTTTCAGAATATCTTTTATAAAGTAAAGAGAGAATGTATTGGCAAATAGATATATGCTTTAAAATGTAAGAATTTTATTTTATTTTTTTAAAGGATTTTATTTATGATAGAAGAAATTCTCTTAATACTTTGCTTTGAGAGCAACTTTGGCCAGGTGTTTCTCTGGAACCAAAAAAAGAAAAAGGATTGATATACCTTGTCATAGGAGAGTGTAACCATATGTACAGTTTTTATCTATTAAGAAATATAAATAGGTAAGGCCATACTCTGCTTGTGAAACAACCTCTTTGAAAGAGAAAGCCTTTGGTCTGTGCTGCCTCTGAGTTTGCCGACTCAATGTGCTCCAGTAAAAACTGAAGAAGTATAGTAATTCACAACCTCTACAAGAAACATCCAGTGAAATTTCCTTCTGGCTCTTGCACAATGGTGGCAATGGCTATAATCCAAAACATAAACAAAAACTCATATGGAAACAACAAACACTTAAAATAAAACTTATATTATTCCCCAGTCCAAAGATCTTTTTAGTCTAAGACTTCATGGTTTATTTATACTACTGAGTAACTCTATCCAGTGAATACGAAGCACAGATGAATACAGAAAGGCAACATTTACACAGTCTAATGATTCCCATATATGGATAATAGATGTGTGTGCCAAGAAGTTTGGCAATTCCTTTTTGGAAACTAGCTTTAATGAGTTGGTGACAAGTGAAATACAAAGTTTCATGATAACCCAGACATTAATATACTCATCTCTGGGAAATCAAACCATTCATTCTCCATTACCATATACTATAAACCGACATGTAAGTAATGGGCAAAGTGCCACAAGTTGGATTTGCTAAAAATAATTCTATGTCATAAATAAGAACCAGAGCAACAAGCCCTGCTAATTCATTGTAAGAACTGATGAGAATTATATGAGTCTTAAACCCTAGTCTCATGAATCTTGCTCTAGCTCTAGGGACTTGATAAACTGACAAACTGGGAACCAAAAAGAATCAATTTATCCTGCCACTAGAATTATAGGGTGTTCTGGACCTTGATATTGAGTTGATATTTCAACTAATACAGACTATCTCTGGCTAAACTTAAAACGTTGGTTTTCCCTACCACCAGATAAGCTTCTTTACTGCACAAATATGCATCTAACTGCAAGGTGAAACTTAAATTTGAAATTCTCATTGGGTTTCTCACTTCTTTGCCAAGACTTAAAGGGTGTCTACTATATGTGGTAGGAGGAGAAAGATACACATGTTGACTCTTAACTTGCCCTAATAGATCAAGTTTCCACCTGATTCCTCTAGCTAC
>JADRCD010199795.1:0-65013 GCA_019843815.1 Montemys delectorum
TTTTTTTTTTTTTGTATATCATTGGTAACTTCCTTGATGATCAAATGACCATAAGTAAGATGTTTTGTTTATCAAATTCTTGCTCTAAATCACTGACCTTTAGTTTTATGGTAATCCCTTACTTTTTAAATGAACCTTACCTTTTTGATATACTTAAAATCAGGTAGCTTGATGCATCTCTTTTTTTTTTCTCTGCTTTATGGGCTATTTGAGGACTTTTTGATTTCAAACAAATTTTATGAACTATCTCTTCAATTCCCATGATAAATATCACTTGTCTTTTGATGAAAATAGCACTGAATCTATAGATTACATTGGATACTATAGATTTTTTTTAAAAAGTCATTGATTTTCCTAACCTATGGGCAATGTATATCTTTTCATTTGTTTGTGACTTGATATTTTAAATTAGTATTGTATTCTTTGGAATACAGATAATTTTTATATCTGTTTAGATTGATTCTGAAATTTTTATTTTTAATCTTGCTTTAAATGCTATTTCCTTCTTTTGGTATAATTAATTTTTAGTATATATTGACTGTGTATGCTAGCAATTTAATAAGTCAGTTTGTTAATTCTTACCAATTTAGGGATTTTTTAGTTTTGTATTTTTGTAAATTAGATGTCATTTATTTATGTGAGGAAGTAAGAAATAGATGTGAACTTCAGATTCAATTCAAGAATGTGTTTTCATCTGAGAGGCGTTGGGGGTGAATTATACGCAGGGAGCAGCAGTGAATTTGTTATAAGTCTTATGCTTCTACTTACAGCATCCAAGACATGTTTCTCAGTAGCAGTTTTTCATAGCACTCAAATTACAAGCATACTGACTTTTAATCTCTTTCTTTTTTTTATAATTGGATATTGTATTTACTTAAATTTCAAATGAGATCCCTTTTCCTGGTTTCCCCTTCAGAAATCCCCTATCAAATCCCCCCTCCCTGATTCTATGAGGGTGCTCCCCCACACACCCGCTCCCACCTCCTCACCCTGCATTTCCCTTCACCGGGGCATCAAGCCTTCCCAAAACCAAGGGCCTATCCTCCCATTGATGTCCAACAAGGCCATCAGTGCTGCTGACTCATTCATTCATATACTGCTGGAGCTATGGGTTTACTCCATGTGTACTTTTTCTTAGTGGTTTCATCCCTGGGAGCTCTGGCGAGGGCGGGGGGAGATCTGGTTGGTTGATGTTGTTTTTCCTTTTCCTTTGGGATTGCAAACTCCTTCAGCTCCTTCAGTCCTTTCCCTAGCCTCTCCATCAGGGACCCCCAAGCTCAGTCCAATGGTTGGCTGCCAGCATCTGCTTCTATATTAGTCTGGCACTGGCACAGCCTCTCAGGAGACAGCTATATCAGGCTCCCGTCAGTATGCGCTTGGCATCTGCAGTAGTGTCACTATTGCACTCAGCATGATATTTTGTAGTTCCATCCATTTGCCTAAGAATTTCATGAGGTCATTGTTTTAAATAGCTGAGTAGTACTCCATTGTATAAATGTTCCACATTTTTCTGTATTCATTCCTCTGTTGAAGGGCATCTGGGTTCTTTCCAGCCTCTGACTTTTATAAATAAGGCTGCTATGAACATAGTGAAACATGTGTCCTTGTATGTTGGAGCATCTTTAGGGTATATGTCCAGGAGTGGTTTTAATCTCTTTCTATCCAAGGAATATTTAGACACACAAGTATTGACAGTTTAATCTATCATGTTTTTCAACACTCACTAGATGATCAGGAATCTTAAAAATATGAGTGTGACACCTAAATCTAGTAATCTAAACTCAGAATTCTGATCTTATCTCCTTGGTCTCATCATTGCTTGATGGATCCAAGGTATCAGAGGTCATTGGCATTGTGCCTTTGAATCAAAGTTCAAATCAGTTGACCAGCTGATGGTCAACTTTTTCATATTTAATTATCACTTTCAGAACTATCACAAAACTGATCCATTTGGATGGTGTTAGCATCATCTAAGTTAAAGCAGGAGTTGGGTTCCTTTCTACTCATTTTCAAAGACTTATGGGCATTTGAGGTTCTCTCATTCACATATTTCTGTATAAGCTTATATATAACAACTTAAATGGAGTAAATATCCATTCTACTATCAATTACCCTAATATGGAGTAGTTTGCAAGTTGTTGAGGACCAAGCAACAGCACATCCTTCAAAGACACATTAAGGTTAACAATTATCTCTGGATGACATTATAGGGCTTCAGCTGTTATATCTTTTTCAAATCTTCAGACTATTCCACATGTTCACCAACATCACATTAGTTTTTCTTGATACATGAAATAGTAAATGTTTTGTCAATATTTGTATGGGAAGATGAGAGTTTCTGTCCATACCAACTCTTATCCCCTCTTCAAAGACAGAAGTCTCCACTTAAACATTTAAGTCCTCTGCGGACTTGCCATACTGCTTCCCATCAATAGTAGTTTGAGTTCTCAAAATCAGCACTGCTCATCTTTGAATACTCTGTATCATGTAAAGGCTGTCCAGTCTCACATTTGTTCACCCAGAGGGCTGGGGGGGTACCAGAACAGTGCCAACTCTTGAACACCAGTAAATATATTCTTTTGAGAAATTGTAAAATATCATTGTCAACCTGCTTAATCTGTCTAAAGTAAGTTCTCTGACCACAGGATTTCAATTCAGATGAGCACACCCACATCTTTGTTTTACCACTGATGTTGCAACTTTTGGTACAGAGGTAACCTAGCCATGAGTGAAATGTGAAACCTCAACATCTCAGTAAAAACAAAAATGCTGTTAAACGGTCTAGGGAGGTATTTGTGGGTTTTCCTTCTGATTCTGTCCTTGTGCCAACTCTATGAACTGTTTCCTTAGCATGACATCACAGATTACAGAAAAATCACAATAACATTAGTACCTATCATCTAATTACAGTTCCAACCTTGAGGCTTCTGCTAGCAATTTACATTTAAGTAGTCAGATAATTGAACTTAACTCTGCTCTAATAATTATTGTCTCATTCCCTTTATGGACTTCAAACTAATACTGTTACACTATTTTGAGAAAAATTAGTTTGTTAGAGATCTTTTAAAATTGCATTTACCATTTGTGTTTGGTGCTGTACTACGTCTCTGGGCTACCCAACCTCTAGGTCCTGGTGTTCTAAGTAATATCAGGGATGGGTTCCTTCTCATAGCATTGGTCTCTCAAGCTGGATGAGTCATTGCTTGGCCAGTCTAACCATTTCTGCTTCACCTTTACACCAACATATCTTGTAGGCAGAACAAAAAGTAGGTCAAATCTTTTGAGGCTGGGTTGGGGTCACAGTCCCTCCACTGGAAGTCTTGCCTGGTTACAAATTATAACCAGTTAAGCTCAGTACCTCTAATTGCTACAATTCTTAGCTAAGGACACCATGGTAGATTCTTGGGAGTTTCCATTGTACTAACTTTTTAGCTGGCCCTCCGAAGATGCTGTCCAATTCCAGTACTATCTTCCTCCATCCTCTTCCACTTAATCATGTCCTCATTCCCACCACACCTCTATCCACCCAGCAATGTTTATTCTATGTACCCTTCCCAGGTAAATCATGTTTCCCTCCTTGAGCCCTCCTTATTACTCAGCATCTCTGGGTCGGTGGATTGTAGTATATTTATCCTTTACTTCATAGCTAATATCCAGGGAATCTCTGACTCTTTTGCCTGCTCTTGGGATCCCTTTTTCTCATACAGGGTTACCATGTTCAGTTTTATTACTATAGGAGGTGTCTTTTCCTCCTGCAACTTGACATGCCATGCTTGATTGATAGCCATGGCAGTCCTGCAGTTTTCTAATGAGAAAAGGAGAATGAGTAGACAGGACAGGCAGAGGGGATGTGTGGCATTAGGACAGAAAAAAGAGAGATGGGAAACTATAGTAAGAATATTAATAATAATAATAAAATAAAAACAAAATAATATAATTACTCACACATTTTTATTAACTATGGATTTTGGTTTCATAAAGTTATGTTTTTTAGTTTCATTTATCATAAGATACATTTTCACTCTTTTTTTTGATATTGCTTCTGTTTATTTTTGAGGTTATATTTCAATTGCAGTGTTTCTAGCTTCGATGTTTTCCCTATTTATTATAGAGACCATTATAGAAAATCATAAGCAATTAATATGCAGAGTAGTGCATCCCAGTGCAAATAGTCATATCTATAAAATGTCCCTAGGGTTAAAGTTCAGGGATCATTATGGAAGAGGGGATAGAAAGATTTATAAGGGCCAGAGGAGCAGAGTTTTGTAAACATCAGAAGCTATCTATCTATACCCATAAATTCTTACCACCATGATCACCCATATATGAGCTGAACAAAGATGTTACCGAGAAATATGCCAGGTTGGATAGGAGAAACTCAAAGAGGCTTCAAAACTACACAATGAACTATTTACTAAAGTTGGGAGCTGAAAAGGTGGTCCTTCTCATGGAAAAGCAAAGAAACTAGTTGCCTGGTAATTTTCTTATTTTGTGTAACTTTTATAGTTATTTTGTGTGGTTACATAAGTCATCACTATATTTTGAATAGTTTTCTTTTACACCGTTACACAATTTTAATAACATTAAAAATATATTGTAGTACTTCTACTATTTTTATGGTATTAATTTTATAGAAGATATCATTGAATATTATGTGGTTTATGTTGTGAAGTGCAGGAATATACCCATGCCATGTGAGGGTCAGAGAACAAATGTGGGAATAATTTCTCCCCTTTTACCATGGAATCCTGGGAATTCGGTTCATATCCCTAGGCATGGTGGCAGATGGCATTATCCAATGAATCATCTTGCTGGGAACAAAATGTATATTTTTATTTTTTGTTATATTTTCATAATTATAATTCAACTATTTTGTATATATGCGACAATTGAAAGAGTTTTTGTGTTTATGCTCAAACTAGTTTAAGTAATCCATATATGTGAACTTAAAGGACTCAACTTACCACTTATTTTGAGATGATATCAGAGAACAGAATTTCTCATCCTTTATTCCTCACAAAAGTTCCTTTCCCTTTGTTTTTGAAGCAAAGCTTTGTCTTGGTTATCTACTCTGAAAACATGTTTCCATTTTATTCTTCTCATGAGACTCTTTGCGGTAGCTTTACATACAGGATTTATTCCTGGATGACTTTCTTTGCATTCTTCCTGCTTTTTGAATTACTATGTTCCTTGAGTACGTCTCATGCCTTCCTCAGACTTGGGAGGGTTTTGTTATTGTTCCTATAAGCAATCTTTAATTTGTTCTCAATGAAAAAGCCTACAATATATTTATTGTTCAATGTAGGGTTTCTTCACTCTTGGTCAATTATTCTTTTTTGTTACTCTAGCCTTATAATTTCATGGTACCTATCTTTTTTTATTAGAGATTTTCTTTATTTACATTTCAAATGTTATCCTTTTTCCTGGTTGCCCCTCCAAAAACCCCTTATCACATCCTTCCTCTCCCTGCTCACCAACCCACCCACTCCTCTTCCCTGTCCTGGCATTTCCCTACACTGAGGCATCTAGCCTTCACAGGACCAAAGGCCTCTCTTCCCATTAATGTACGACAAGACTATCCTCTGCTACTTATGGGGCTGGAACCATGGATCCCTCCATGTGTACTCTCTGGTTGGTGGTTTAGACCCTGAGAGTTCTGGGGGGCAAGGGGGCATTCTGGTTGGTTCATATTGTTGTTCCTCCTATGGGACTTCAAATACCTTCAGCTCCTTCAGTCCATTCTCTAGCCATTGGAGACCCCATGCTCAGTCCAATGGTATCCACCTCTGTATACGTCAGGCGCTGGCAAAGCCTCTCAGGAGGCAGCTATATCAGGCTCATGTTAGCAAGCACTTGTTGGCATCCACAATAATGCCTGGGTTTGGTAACTATATATGGGATGGATCCCCAGATTGGGCAGTCTCTGGATGGCCTACCCTTCAGTCTCTGCGCTACATTTGGTCTCTGTATCTTCTCTCATGTGTATTTTCTTCCCCCCCCCCCTTCTAAGAAGGACTGATTCACCCACACTTGGTCTTCCTTCCTCTTGAACTTCATTTGGTCTGCAAATTGTATCTTGGGCCTTCCAAGCTTTTGGACTAATATTCACTTATCAGTGAGTGCATACCATGGATGTTCTTTTGTGATTGGGTTACCTCACTCAGGATGATATTTTATAAAGTCATTGTTTTTAATAGCTGAGTATTCCATTGTATAAATGTACCATATCTCAGTTGAGAGATATCTGGCTTCTTTCCAGCTTCTGGGTATTATAGTTAAAGCTACTATGAACATAGTAGAGCATGTGTCCTTATTACATGTTGGTGCATCTTCTGGGTATATGTCAAAGAGTAATATAGCTGAGACCTCAGGTAGTACTATGTCCAATTTTCTAAGGAACTGCCAAACTGATGTCCAGAATGGTTGTACCAGCAATCACACCAGCACTGGAGGAGTGTTCCTCTTTCTCCACATCCTTGCCAGGATCTACTGTCACCTGACATGTTGATCTTAGCCATTTTGACTGGTGTGAAGTGGAATCTCTGGGTTATTTTGATTTGCATTTCCCTGATGACTAAGGATGTTGAACATTTCTTTAGATGCTTCTCAGCCATTAGGTATTTCTCAGTTGAGAATTCTTTCTTTAGTTCTGTACCCCATTTTTAATAGGGTTATTTGGTTCTCTTGAATCTAACTTCTTGATTTCTTTAATGTATATTGGATATTAGCCCTCTATCCAATATAGGATTGGTAAAGATCTTTTCCTGATCTGTTGGTTGCTATTTTGTACTATTGACAGTGTCCTTACAGAAGCTTTGTAATTTTATGAGGTCCCATTTGTCATTTCTTGATCTTAGATCATGAGCTATTGGTGTTCTGTTTAGGAAAATTTCCCCTGTGCCCATGTGCTTGAGGCTCTTACCCACTTTCTTTTCTGTTAGTTTCAATGTATCTAGTTTTATGTGAAGGTCCATGATGAATTGGGCTTGAACTTTGTACAAGGAGATAAGAAGGGATCGATTTGCATTCTTTTGCATGCTAACTGCCAGTTGAACCAGCACCATTTTGAAAATGCTGTCTCTTATCCACTGGATGGTTTTATCTCCTTTTTCAAAGATCAAGTGACTGTACACAGATCTCCATACCTAAATTCCTATCAGAAATAACACATCTCCCAGGAGTGCTAACACACAGGTTTCAGGATTGACAAGCCACAGTCAGAGACAGCAAGACCAGCTAACATCAGAGATAACCAAATGACAAAAGGCAAGTGCAAGAACATAAGCAACAGAAACCAAGACTTCTTGGTATCATCCGAACCCAGTTCTCCCACCACAGGGATCCCTGGTTATGCCAACACACAAGTAAAGCAAGACTCTGATTTAAAATCACATCTCATGATGATGATAGAGGACTTTAAGAAGGATATAAATAACTCCCTTAAAGAAATACAAGAGAACACAGGTTAACAGGTAGAAGACCTTAAAGAGGATACCTATCTTTGAGATTAGTCACGCTTTTCCACTGATTCAACTCTGCTCTGAATCACAACTGCTAGGGTTCTCAAACAAAGAGTTATATTGTGTGTTTTACTTAGGATCACTGTTGCTGTGATGAAAGACTATGACCAAAAGAGGTTGTGGAGGAAAAGTTTTATTAGGCTTACTTCTATATCACAGTCTATCATCAAAGTAAGTCAGGACAGGAACTCAGAAGAGGTAGGAACTTGAAAGCAGGAGCTGATGCAGAGCCATGGAGGGGTACTGCTACTTGCTTGACCATAATGGCTTGTTCAGACTGCTTTGTTTGTAAAATCTAGGACCGCAAAGGACAGCACCACCCACAAATGGGCTTCATCTTCCCCTATCAATCACTAATGAAGAATATGCCCAACACCTTGAGTGTCAGTTTCTCAGCTAAAGTTCCCTCCTTCCAAGTCATCTTAGCTTGTGTTAAATTGACATAAATTTGGTCAGGACACTATTACTACTTTTAGCAAGTTTTGATAATGTTTACATCATTATAGCTTCTTTTTATTCAGAGAATAAATTCTTCATTAATCAGTTCACCTGTGATTATATGCAACTTCTCTGGATATGTTCCTCTAATATTATAGTTAAAGAGACTTACAGGTTTACTTTTCATAAATATGTCTGCTGTCTTTCCATGGTACAGGTTTTGCTGACTTACCATAATCTACCCATATCAACCAATGGCTAATACCTTAAAAAAGCTGAAACATTAGGCATAAACTTCTATACTCTACCTGCCTTTGGAATAGGTAAAGTTGGTATTTTCTGACATTTTTTACATGCTAATTTTAGGGGAAAGGCCTAAAATTAGTGGTGGAATTAGCATAAATTTTTTAATTTCTTCACAACATTGTACAATCTAGAGACTTTTCTCATTACATTTAGAATAAGAAAACCACTTCTTTTTTAAAAGAGTGAAGGAAATGATAATTTATACATGTGTTATATATTAAATTCATATATAATGTTGGGTATTTTTCCTTGGTGTGATGGTTTGAATTAGAATGATCTTCATGGGTTCAAAGGTCAAAGTCAGGTCTAATCTCCCCACCTCTTTGCCACAATTTGTTAGATAAGATCCAAATCTCAGCTACTAATCCAGTGCTGTGCTGTTGGCCGTTACAACCTCAGCCATAGTGATTATGTTCTACACCTCTGAAACTGTAAATCTCTAATTAAATGTTTTCTTTTGTTAGTAGACTTAGTAATGGTATCTTTTCAGGCAATAGAACAGCAACTAACACTGGGGCTGGATCTTGAACCATATAAAAATTAGAAGAGCAGAATACACATTCATCTCCTTCTGTTTTCTGAATGTTGGTGCATACCATGACTTTTCATCTACAGTGGACTGTACCTTAGAACTATGACCCATTGCTTCTCCTATTTCCTTCAGTTGCTTTTATCAGAGTATTTTATCATTGAAAGATGAAAGTAAGTAGAACAGTTTTTACATATTAGCAACATATTTTTATCAATAATAATTTATGTTAATTATAACTTGATCCCAAAATGAAAAGGCCCACTTCTCAATAAGGTTGAAACAACTTGTTTTTATTTTTGGCTGACAGTATCTCTGATCTCCAGACAAGATTGTAATTGTTTCTAGTATGCTGTATCAGATTCTCAGATTCAATTAATTTCTACTATCATGAATAAAAGATAGAGTCCATCCTATCAATAGGCTTGTTTTTAAACATAGCAAAACATAATAAAATAAAATGAAAATCATAACTTCAAATTTGGACAACATAAACCAGCATAAAAAGTAGAAGAGCCCCCAAGGGAATGCATAACAATCAAAGACTCACTGTTTTAAACATGCAGAAGTCCCATAAAATACTAAACTGACAGGTATAGTCTATATGCAGATGATTTTCTGTATATCATTGTAGTCCCTATGCATTCTACTTCAGGTTCTGTGTTCATATGACCTATGTTCATGTTTATTTAGAAAGCCTTATTTCTTGGTGTCCTTCATTACTTCTGGCTCTTAAACTCTTTATATCCCCTCTTTTGTGGGGTACCCTGAGGTCTGGGAGAGGGATTTGACAAAGACATCTCATTTAGGTCTTTAGGGGTGTGGGGTTCCATATGCATCTTCTTGGGAAAGAAAATACACTAGATTTTATGTTGGTAGTGAAAATTGGCTTATCAGGGGAAGATGGAAGAGAAGATAGACTGATGGGAAGAATGAGGAGGAAGAAAAGCTGCTAAAATTGAAGGGTATGAGTGGTAGTATAGAAGCCTAGTGCAGTGGGAATGTTCTATAAGATGTCTCCAACTAATAGTTGCCCAATGTAATGCAGTGGGAACTTTGTATAATATATTAAGGTGATCCTAATGAAGTCTCCAACTAATGGAGACAGGTCCCCTATTGGTACTCCTTTGTCACCAAACAAAACTTCCAGTATCAGGACTGGGTTCCATCCAATTGGGTTGTTGACCAAAAGGGTCCCATAGAAATCTCCAAACAATGCAGGCTGTTGCCAAACAATAGATTGCTCCCCCCAAATTTGCAGCAAGGCCTCATTGTGGAAGATCCAACTCATTGAATTTGGAGAGGATGAGCTAGGGGCTCCATAGAAACATCAGACTCATGTTCAGTTTCTATGACAGAAATGGTATTTTACAGGCTACCAGAAGATTAAATTAAACACCAACCCAACCACAAAACCCTTGATCTACAATCTGTACTGCCTACAAAATATGTTAGGATAATGATGGCACAAACCTTCTTCGAGCAACACAATAATGTGTGATTTGACTTAAGTTTCTTCCAGGAGATGGAACCCGTGCCTGACAGTTTGGGTGACCAACAACCAAAGTAACTAGCCCAGAGACCTAGAGTAAAACCAAACACTTCTGGTCTAACCAGAAAATAAAACATTAGAATCACTCTTAATGACATTTTGCTATACTTATAGATAACTACCTTATTCGGGCATCATGAGAGAACTATTTCCTGCAGCAAACAGACAAGAAAAGTGACAGGAAACCAAAGAAAGACATTACACAGAGAGAAAGAAGCCAGTCCTTAAATGGAATTGTCTTGTATATACCTTTGTACATAGCAAGTGTTGGATAAGACAACTCCTTCTCGTGTGGGAAGTTGGAACATAAAGTCTTTCTCAGTATTGAAATAGAAACAATGAGTACATGCTAAACTAAATTAGTGTCTTTGTTTTTTTACTATCTTTCAACCTGTTATCATTTTTTTTTATCAGTGCATAGATTCCAACAAGATAGAAACTCACTCTTACGGATTGCAATGTACCCCTGCAAGCCAGAATGTTTGATATATGATATACTATTCTGATCTACTCTCCAAGAAAAATTAAAACAAAACAAAACTTATTTTCCAACATCATTAGCCTGAGGCAGAGATTATGGCATAAGATACTCAAAACTTTCCTACCAGCCTCATTGTAGATATTTTATAGTTTTCTTAATTATTCATTACCTTCACATCAATCATCTAGATTTGTTGAATTATCATTTATCTTTAGCATAGGAGAATTTATGCTTCCTAGCATATCATTTCTTAGATTAATTTATAGAAAATGTTTTAATCATTAATTTCAAAATATTACTTAAATTATGCACAGCACTATCCATGCTCAATAGTTTTAGAAATGAGTCATACTGAAATTGTTACTTTTTTCATAACAGATATTGAGTAACATCCTTTTAAAAATACCTTAGGCAACCATATATGCATTTAAAGCACCCTGATATATAATTCTTTCAAGATCAAATGTGCTAACATGAGCAGTCTACTTAAAATACACTGGGTATGCAAAAGTCTTTATTCACCCTCTTGTTGTTAGCCTATATAAAAGAAATACAAGTATTAGGAATAATGCTATTTTCATTCTGTAAATAAATCCAAGTTCAAAATGATCCAATAAAGCATCTGAGTTTTCAGTGATCTTAAATGATATCTAAGCTATTAATATAGAAATTTGAGTTCAGTTTTCCATTGTTAAGGAAAAGATTCAATGATTCAATGACAATATCTAAAACATCTTAATTAAAAACAAATGTAATTCTAGGCCAGTCATAAAACATTGTTTCTTAATGAAGTTAGAACCTATTTAACTGTCATGCATAACTTGAACCTGAAAGAAAAATTTGATATTTTACCAAATCTGTAATTACTCAGAAATTTAAACTAGCCAATTATATTATTTGAAACTTGTACATTACTTGTACAAAATAGACACTTCAAACCTATGTGGCAAAACATAAGAAAGAAAAAAAGGCACAACTCATAAAAAATAACATTTTACTTAAAATAAAGATGAAGGTGAAGAAATGCCTGTGTATCAGTAAATCACATCGATGTGCACACAGCCAGCAGTACAAAGGCTTAGTGGGCTTCCAAAAGAAGCACAGAAACTTGGGATGGCAGGCATGGATACAAGGAGAATTTGAGAGGCGCATGAACTTTGTCAAAACATACTATACAAACATGAGGAATTCTCTAAAACTTTTAATAGTGGAAATGATTGATAATATTGATAAAAAAATAAAAGCAAGATAAAAATAAATATGTAATGATAATTTAGCAAGTTTAATGTTGGCCTTAATAACAATAATAATTGGAGACTGTCTACCAAGTTGAAATATAAATAAATGTGAGTAAACCCTAGTTAAAAGTTTCCCACGTTTGTAATTTCTTAGCATGCATATTCTACTTTTAAGGGTTTGCCACTCAATTCCAAATTGCCATGCTAACTATCAACTTAAGATTCAATGACCCTTAGCCAATGAAACCACATTAAATAGAAATATTCTAGTCATGAAATAATTTTATTGACCCTTAGAGACATTCATTTTTTAGCTTAAAAACATTGCACACACACACAGACACACACACACACAGACACACAGACACACACACACACACACACACACATTTTTGTTTCTAAAGAACTCTTTCATGGGGTCATGCAACACAGAGCAAGAATTTAAGCATTCCCTTTGTCCAGTGGGAACACATTTCTGTATTCGAAAGCATTCCAAGGCTTTCCTTTCCTCAGGGGTATCCTGTTTCAGCTTTAGGAAGGAGTCTTTTAGAATAGTTTGAACTTAGCTTAGAGAAGAAAGAATAGGAAGGAATAAAAAGAAGAAAAGTTCAATCAATTTAAATAAAATCTTCTGGAGACTTATTTCTCAAAACTCAGTTCTAAGTATGTTCCAAATGTCTTTGCTAATCTGCTTCTTTCAAAGACAGATTTTGTATGGTATGAAAAAAAAATCATGTCTTTAAAAATTGACTGGATGATGTAAATTATACAAGGACCAAAAAGAAAATAAACTTTAAAATGACATAGGATTGATTAATAAAAATGATTAAGATATCAAAGGTCAAATTTCAATATAGTGATATGAGTCTCTAAATCAGTTTCAGATCTTAAAAAATGTTGATATGATCATTGTAACATTTATAAAAATGTATGTAAAGGATTGTGTTCAATCAAGTTGACAACTTGAAGAAACTAAATGATGGAATTTATTTCAAACTTTATCTGAGCTAAAAGCTGGTTTTCATAGATGACTTTTTATGAATTCTAATCTGTTCTAACAAGTATTTTCATCTTTTCCCCTTGGATAAATCCCTATCTGATGAGGGGAAACTGAATAAATAGTGGTGAAAATTCTAACTTAAAGTCGTGTGCATATCAGAAGAATTCATACTAACTTACATAATAAATACAAAAGTTAAATTCCTAATAATCATAAATAAAATTTTTTAAAATATTTAAAATGATTCTGGTTATCTCAGTTTCTCTTGATTAATGATTAATTGTTAAAAGCAATACTTCAAATAATTAATTCTACTTCTAGACTAATCCTCCAGACAACAAATAAATAACTAAATGATATCATTAATCAACAATGACTCACTACAATCTAAAGGAAATAATTGCATTTCTATATTCACTTTAATTTTGAGATTATAATTTAATTACATTTCTTCCCTTTTGTCTTTCAAAATCCTCCAATAGCTGCATTACCATTCTCTTTCTGAATCATGTTTTCTTTTTAATGTTATTGCATGCAAGAATATACACATATTTTTAAATATAACTTTATTAGTCTGAATAATTTGGTTGTTTATGCATTTTTAGATATTACCATTTTAACACTTGACAATCAATTTGTATGATAGTCTCAAGGGAAGAAAGAACATCTCTCTTTGAACTTTTCCGAGTTTCCTATAATACTTTGGTTAAGGTTGAAGTCTCTAGAACTTATCACTGTTGAGTTTAGCATGCTCATTAGTTACAGCATTGTTCAGCTCATATTGGGGCAGTCATGTTAGTAAGATTTTAGAGTCAAAGCTCTTGATATTACAAGGATATATAATGTTTATACTAATATTTCTTAAATCCTGTGATATTTAAAATCATAATAATGCCAATCTTGACTTGACATTACAGGTAAAGATCGCATCAGTCCTCTACTTCAAAACTACATATTTACTTCTATAAACTCCTCAAAACTGTATGCATCCCTCAGCGCTAACCTTATGCCCCACAGGTCTTGGTTGACAGCTGGGACAAGTAAGCCTGGCTCTTCCCAATTGCAGCTGCAAGATAGATTTTACATTCTTCACAGTGCGATTCTGATTTTGGGTTAGGTAGCCCTTACTTATACTATATGAACACACAACTAGACAGCAGTATGAATGAATGAGTATGAAAATAGGTCATTGACAGACATTGACTTATTATGGCCCTCATCTCGTACATATTCTATATTCTTTAAGTCATCAACTACTAAAGTCTTCATGCTCCTAATATAAACTATTACTTTGGCAGTAATTGTTTTAATATTTGTGTATTTGGGATAGACACATATTCAGTTCATTATCATATAAGCTTTTATTTGAAAACTGATTAGATATATTTTCACTTGTCATAGAATACGGTCTAAAACACACTGTAAAACAAAATAGGTGTACTGGCTGGTTTTGTGTGCCAACTTGACACAGGCTAGAGTTATCACAGAGAACAGAGTTTCTGTTGGGGAAGTGCCTCCATGAGATCTAGCTGCGGGGCATTTTCTCAATTAGTGATGAAGGGGATAGGGCCCCTTGTGGGTTGGTGTCATCCCTGGGCTGGAAATCTTGGGACCTATAAGAGAGCAGACTGAGCAACCCAGGGGAAGCAAGCCAGTAAGGAACATCCCTCCATGGCCTCTGTGTCAGCTCCTGCTTCCTGACCTGCTTGAGTTCCAGTCCTGACTTTCTTTGGTGATAAACAGCAATGTGGAAGTAAGCTGAATAAACACTTTCCTCCCCAACTTGCTTCTTGGTCATGTTTGTGCAGGAATAGAAACCCTGACTAAGACAGTAGGTATATTGAAGAACCTACTGTTAGGCAAAATTAAGCAGAAGTATAAGGATCAGAGATTATACCAAGATCTGGAATTGAAAGCTGTGGTTCAATTTGCCCAAGACATAGACATTAGGCCAGAGTAAATGCAGTAGTAGCCAAATCAGAGAGTTGTGCAGGGTGGGGTGTGTGTGAGAAAGAGATATTCCACTTGTAAAGTGTTAGTTTTCATTTATTTGTGGACATCTAAAATCAAATTCATGAACTCAGTTCATTTTATAAGCCTAAAGCTCATAAGATTGGGATGTGAGTTCAGATAATAAATTCCTTTGTGTATGAACCCAATTTGTGAGAGGGGGTAAGAGCCTACTAAAAACTTTTACAGAATGAAGAAATACTTGATGAAAGAAACAAGAGTTCACTGAACTAGAGAATCAAAAGAGGTTTAATGGGTCCAATAGAAATGAATGGAGAGAATTATACGGGTACAATAGAAATGAATGAAAAGAGAATTATATCAGCAGAGAGAATAAAAGAACAGTTTTTCAACCAGAAAGACAATATTCGAAGGGAAAGTAGAAGGCATTAAAGACTAGAATGTTCTTGACCTGCCTCTGAGGGGTGATTCTTTTGATCTAAATAAAAATAATTTGTATTAATCAAAAATAAATAAGTTTTCTATAGCAACAGTAAAATGTTATATCACATAAAGAAATCCTTAAAACTATCTATCACTCTATAGAGATATATTCAATTATTATCAATAAAATGAAGGTAGACTTCTTAGAGATGTAAAATTTTGGACCCTATTGTAAATGTAAATCAGAAAATATAGGTTAGAATAAGTTTGCATTTTAATAAGATCTACAGATAAATCTGATACTGGCTTAGATTTGAATTAAGATCTATTACTCCAATAACAAGCAATAGTATCGACACACTATTTCTAACTAGAATCTTGTACCACACTAAACATAGCAGTCCTTATCGTTCTCTGTATCTTAGGCCACTAAAACATTTTAAAGCCATCTAAAAACTGTGCCATTCAGATGGTTTTAGTACCCTGTCACTGAGCCAAATTGGAGTATCAGAAAAATACTTGTTTTGATGATTGTTTATACTTTTATGTAAAAATCTTATTCTGGAAAAAATGGTTAACACATAAAGAAAATGATAAATAAGCACACATAAGAGGAAAGGAGCAGATCGCTGAAGACTATGAGAGAAATCCTTGAAGCTACTGTGGCTGGCACATGACCAAACGCATCACTACAGATTTCTGCTTCTGGCTGTGTTTTGTATTGTGGCACTGGCCATGAACAAGTAGATTCCTCAACTTTCTATGGAGGCAGTAAAATGACTAGAAAGAATTACACAGTATTGAGAATTTTAAAAATTCCAAGTTCTATATTGAGTAATATAATTAGTAGGCAAAAATGATTGCTTTCAAGTAAGAATCTTTTTTTTTTTTTGCATTCTAAATTATTTCAGTCTATGAGAAATTTGCTTTGATTTTTAACTTCAAAGAATGATCTGTCTTTCATTAAGGGACATCTAAAGGTAGCTCTGACCTTTGTAGTTCAGTTTAACAGGCTGTAATGTCCTCTGCTTGGATATGTGCCCCGCAGACACTAAGCATTTCTTTAAACACTTGGAAACAAATTTAAACATTTAGATTTCATTTGTTAGACAAATATTCAATTGTAGCATGTTACTGACTTGTAAGAAAAATATCTGTCCTATTATATATTCAACCTTCTGTGGTTTATCTAACAGTTTGTCAAACTAAGTAAAATTATAATTAAATGGAACATTTCTGAAGTAGTATCTAGAAATTTTGATTAAGTAAAATCATAGAAAAAATCTAAAGATTGCTGTGGCTGTCTCTGAGTTGCCTAATTTGCAGGAATAACAAATATGTCTTAACAGGGATTGAGTGAATAAAGAAGAAAAATACCTCTTGTAAACATAAATTGTAGTATAACTAAAGGAGAGAAGAGAGTTATAAAGAATAATATGTCTTGGGCCATTGAATGTACAAAGAGTCATTTTTGCTCATTGTATTAGCGGTTTCTATCGATAATCATTTGGCTTCTTCAAAACTGAAGACTGTGCTCAACAAATCATGGAAAAATTACACAAGGAAAAAAAAAACAGTCTTCCTTATATCTTATCTTCCTAGAAATAAAGAGTGTGGCAGGCACAGGCTGAGATGCCTCAAGGAATTGCTCTTAGTGTCTTAACTTCCTCCTACCTGAGCCCAAACTCTTAAATAATTTACCACTTTCATAGTTCAGCAGTAATCTTTGAGGAACATTCATAATCCAAATGACAGTGTCAAAGAATCCTTCCTTAAAATACCTGTGATCAATGGGAGGAGAGGCCCTTGGTCCTGTGAAGGCTCTGTGCCCCATTGTAGGGGAAATCCAGGGATAGAAAGCAGGAGGGGATGGATGGTTAAACAGGGGGAGCAGGGAGGGAATAGGTGGTTTTCTGAGGGGAAACCAGGAAAGGGGATAACAATTGAATTATAAATAAAAAATATCTACTAAAAGAAATTATTACACGAACATCCTATATGTAAACTCAGTTGATTTTCCTGGAAACTATTTGATGTCAGACTATTGATGTTGCCATCTCCGTATTAGAGGTAAAGTGATTTAATGGAGTTCACAGGAGTTAACAAAGTATTTTTACGCTTTTTGTATTGCTTATTTATGTTTAATCAAGACTCAAAACCAGTCAGTGTGCCTGTAAAACAAGTTACTTTTATTCTTTCACAAAACAAAAATCTAGTTTTAGATTGTACTCAATAAATTAATTGAAATATATTATAACATGAGTAAAAGAAATTTATTCAAATGTTTTCTAACTTGGTTAAAAAGAACTGAAACTAATTTGTCTTAGCATCATTTTTTTTGAAGCACAAATCTAATCAAAAAGTACTTCAATTTGCTTCCTCAAGCATGTTAAGTAGCCACGGGAATTATGCAACACTAAAACTATCAGGAAAACTGGACTGCTAATATGGGATGTACAGTGGGGAATAAACAAATATCAAACAGTGGAGGCTATTTATATTTATAATCACTACTCTAGATGTATATACACACACAACCGCATACCTACACATATGCATACAGACATGCACACACAATGGGTAAGCACCAAGCACATGCATGTACAAACTTACAAACATGTACAGACATAAGCAAACATGCACACATATGCTCACATACATGCACAGGCAAAAATGTATGCACATACACTCATAACCAAATTAAGATTTGTATTTTCATAGTCTCCACTCTTGAAAATATATTTACTGTATTAGATTTTTTAAACCGTAAAGTAAAAGGATGCTTTAAAACCGTATTGCTCAGTAGCAGACTTTCAAGCCTGAATATATATAAAATGCCATTTCTGCAATAGAAAAAGCACATCACTAAGATTCAAGTCTTTGAAATTCTGCTGGGATTTGAGGAGTCTACATGACGGCACACACTGCCATGTGTCATTTCACTGCTCAGAGACCAGAAGGAATATTTCTTGCTTCTCAGTTATCCTTAATCTAGTATTCTTTTTGCATAAATCCTTAAAACTGAAATCCTCCAAGGAAAAATAATCTGTCAAGATGGTTTTCATTCCCTCTTTTAGAATACTGAATGCAAAACATGACTGAATACATTGAATCTGAGGAGTTAACAAGCGTGGGAGCAATTTAAGAAAAGCAAATGTTTCTTTTTTTAAGAGGAGTGGCTACAATGCACCTAGGAATGCCAAATGAACAATATCTTTATGCAAGCAATTATATGATGGTCCACAATGAAACCAAATACACGGTTTTAGAAAGAATATGGACTGTTTTAACACTCACAAAGGTGGCACAAATTAAGTTCAGAGTTAACTTCAAGTTCTTATGCACTGTGGTAGATAAGAGGAGTTATTTTGGATCCTTTTCTGGCTTAATAAGTTCTCCTTGTTATATTGGATATTTATGATTTTCAGTGGTAGACTTCTTTTATTATCATTCTGTACAGTTTACCTGAAAAGAAAAACAAGATATCCATACTTATAAAATTTGTATATTAGAATAACTTAATGTTTTCCCAGAATTACAGTATAGTATGCCAAACAAGCTAAATTACATGTGTCCCTTTATAAAGCTTAATTATAAATACTATTTGCTCCCTTGAAACAGTGAATTTTTCTTCCAGGGTAGAAATAACTGTGAATAGATGATTGTAGCTCTTTTCTGCTAACAAAATTTGAAACTTACTATCCAAACTGTGTCTCTGCAAATGTCTTAATGACTTTTTATATGAAGTGTGGAGTCAATCTTTATTTAAGAAGTTGATAGAGGTACTGACTTCTCTATACAAGCAACATATAAACCTATAATGATGTCATCTAAAATATTTTGCTGTCACGAATGGCTGCCTCAGGTTGTTGGTTGTACATTGATAAAAATTAAAGCTAAATAAACATTAGTTCCTTTGACACTGGATGGGCCTGAATCCAAAGAGTCACACATTAAGCTTCTAATTCCAGAAGCTTATAGTTCTAATCCTTGAGAACCGAAGGCTTAAGGTTCTAAGATTTTATAGCTAGATATTTTTATAGTTCAGGGAAAAGATTTATTGCTCTGGGATTGGAGTATAGACAAGTAGTGACTAGAGTTAAGGTACCATACTTTAGTCCTCTACTCTTTGTGGCCCTCAGAAGGTTAACTCCCTCCTCTATAGCGTTATAGCTCTGAGCTCTGAGTTTAAGCACTCTGAGGTGTCAGTAAACATCTACATCTTTTAGCTACCTCATCACCTTTGAGGTTACACCGAAGCACTCAGGTTTTGTCTGTTCTTGATACAAACTTACATCACTATAATAAAGGCCCAAGTGGACAAAAAAAGGGCCCATGGAATGAAGCTCTTCAGAGCTCAGTGCTGCAACGTAAGGATCATAGAACATGCATAGGAGAAGCCTCAGCACCCAATACTATCCTGACAAAACTGGAGACAGCTTGAATGGACTGAGAAAAGAAGATTCTGCACCTGTGTGTAAATTGTAATTACGTGAATCACATCATGGTTACATGTTTCATCAACTGCCTGACTTGAAGAAAGGTTAATCAGTAGCCTCCAATTGTGCCCATCACAGACCTTGTGCTCGATCCCTATAGAGGTGTTCCCTTCTATCCTGAGTGAATAACATCAGAGAAACTAGAGTTCACAGGCCTGTATCTCTTGCAAAGGAGAATCTTCCAAGGCTTGTGGTGGTTAGTTGCCAAGTGTACTCATGGCTGGAAGCACAGTCTCCTCTGCCAGTTGAAGTATTTTTACCAGGAGGCATTTATTACTTCTAGGTTTCTATGTATCATTGAAAGCAATGGCAATGCTATGATGGTTCTGTAAAACCATAACAGAACAAGAATTAGACATATTTGTTGCATAGGCATTTTTAATCTGCAGAGGTTTGAGTAACAAAATTTGCACTCATCATTACATAAACATGAACACATAAAACAATAAAAGCATTGACCTTTTCTAGAGATAGGAACCAAGGATAATGAATTTTCTCTGCAGACAAAGAATTTAGGGGAAAAATCAGAACAGGATAAGTAAGGACAAAGTTAGGCAATATTTTAAAAGATAGTGACTTCTTTAAAAATATATAGCTGATGATGGGATTAAGAAAGAAATTTATTAAGATGAAAGACCATATTCTCTTATAATACTTGCAGACTAATACAGATGTAGAGGCTCACAGCCATTCATTGAACTGAGTACACGGTCCCCAATGAAGGAGTTAGAGAAAGGTTCTATGGAGCTGAAGGGTTTGCAGCCCCTTAGGACGAACAACAATTACTAACTAGTACCCTCAGAGCTCCCAGGGACCCAACCACCAATCAAGGACTATACAGGGTGGGACTGAATGTTCTGGCAGCATGTGTATAGTAGAGGATTGCAAATTCGATCATCAATAGGAGGAAAGGACCTCGGCCTTGTGAAGGTTCTGTGCCCCAGTGTAGGGGGATGCCAGGGCCAATAAGTGAGAGAGGGTGGGGTGGCAGGCATGGGGAAGGGGGAGGCAAAAGGGGTTTGTTCTTGCTTTTGTTTGTTTGTTTGTTTGTTTGTTTGTTTGTTATGGACGGGAAGATGGGAAAGGGAAAATGTACATGTAAATAAAGAAAATACCTAATTAAAAAAAAAAAGAAAAATGGACAAATTTTAAATTTCACTGTTCACTGATTTGTTAGACTGAATATTTCTTAGGGAGGTCACAGTGCATTGCTGGGGCTGCAGGACTATGGCTCCTTCTCTCTTTCGTAACTGGCTGATTTCAGCTAGGACAAAATGGCTGGAGCTGAAATTGACTTCTTTCATAAGGGGTCTCCAGTTGTGTTGCATTCACAGGAATGCCAGTCTACCTCCACAGTTCACCTGATTCCTTTAATATTTGCTTTGAAGTTTCTTTGCTGTGATAGCATGGGGAGGGGAGGGAGGAATCAAGAGAGGCATTGTTTGTTTTATTCCTTCTGCTATTATACCCTTTCTTTCCTATGTGCAGTTCTCAGGTCGAATAGTAGAGAGTTCCTCCTGGCAGCAATATGTATTTTCAGTTCAGTTCTTGAGTATAGTGGCCTACCATATTGTCTCATTCAACATGTTTTAGCTAAATAAATGTTCTTCTGCATTCAAATGACAATGAATCCCAGGGGAACTTCATAATTAGAATGTGAATTAAAAAAACAAAACAACAACTATAATAACAATGACAAAAAACAAAACAACCCTCCCAAAAAAAAAAAAACCCCAAAATAATAACAAATAATGACTGTGTTTAAAATACTAAGGAAATTAAATAACAATGAAAATACCACAGGCATGCAAGGTGCTAAATAATTCTCAGAAAGATTAAGTGATATAGAATAGGCTGAGAGGATGTCTCTTTCTGGTCTCTATATACATAAGAAATGAGGTATGGACCAATTTTTATTATATGTGGACGTCATTCATAACAAGCATCTGGGCTTCAGACCTTATGCGTACATAGATCAGGGTGCAGAGCAGAACAAACTAACCAAGCTCTCTAGCCCTGTATCTATCTCATTTTGTCAGACCATATACTACATTCCTATTTGTCCAGACTTCTGAATACCTTCAGAGATCTTAGGGATATCTAGACATTGCAACTAGTTTTGGATGTCATGGACACTAAGTGCCTATTGTGTAGTGTGTTCTGTAGGGTAAGTTGTTAACTATATTTCTATTGTGGTGAAATATTCTAACAAAAGCATGTTAAGGGGGAAAGGGTTTATTTTAGCTTGCAAAGGAATAGAGTCCTTTATAGCACGAGGGCTTGGCAGCAGGAGCAGAGACTAACCCAATGATGTTTTCTGTTTTTTTTTTAATTAATTATTTAATTTACTTATCTACATCTCAAACACTGCCCCTGATTCTGCTCCCCCATCACAGAGTCCCTCCCCCAATCTACTCTAATCATTTCCTCTGAGATCATGGATCCCCTCTGAGATTGTGGATCCTCTTGGGTATCCTCCCATCCTTCAGGATTAGGTGCATCCTCTCCCAATGAGACTAGACAAGAATGAATTCCACAGTCAGGCAACAGCTTTACAGAGAGCCCCTGCCCCACTTGTTGGGAAACCCACATGGAGACCGAGCTGCATGTCTGCCATATATGTGCCAGGGCCTGCTCCAGAGACCTAGAATGGGAGACACTCCCAGGAGTCAATAGGGGTGGCCTTAACAGAGAGGCATAATAAAGGGGATATGAAGAGGCCTCCTCCTGTAGACAGGCAGGACCCCCAGTGGAGGTAGAAGAACACCAACCCACACACAAAACTTTCTATTCAAAAATTTTTCCTGTCTAAAAGAAATACAGGGACAAGGATGGAGTCCAGACTAGCCAACAACCCATAGCTAGCCCAACTTGAGACCCATCTCATAGGCTAGTACCAATCCCTGACACTATTAATTGTAATTGGTAATGCTTGCAGACAGGAACTTAGCATACCTGTCCTCTGAGAGGCTCTTCCCAGCAGCTGACTGAAACAGATGTAGATACCCATAACCAAACACTGGACAGAGGTCAGGGACGCTTATGGAAGAGTCTGGGCAAGGATCACAGGCCTTGAAGGGGATAGGAACTCCACAGGAAGACCAGCAGAGTCAACTAGCCTATCACATCTCCATTCCCATATAGGAAACAGAAAACTAGAAAATAAAACGAGTGAGGCTGTGAACCCTCCAATCCTGCCCTCAGCTATGTACTTTCTCCATCAAGGCTTAGTCTCCTAAAGGTGCTACAATCTCCCCCCAAAAACAATCATCCAAGTGTTTAAATTCATGAGACTATGAGGAATACAACTGGTGGTACTAGGCAGGCTGTACATGTTTAACACTGTAACTGTTCTCCACATAGATTAAATACTAAAACAGCCACCAGAGGGAGGGGGGACAGTCGCCAAAGCAGTGCTCTAATTTAAATGGAAAAACCTTGTATGCAACAGATAAAATCTCTAACTAACTATCCAGCATGTGCATAAAGTTTAGACTTTCTCTTCTTCTTGGCTCCTAACCCACTCTTTTACACAGCTGAGCACTTGCTTTCGCGGTATGGAGAGGCTGCCAAAACAGCCAGAAAGTGAGGTATTGTTTGTTTGTTTGTTTTGTTTTGTTTTTGTTGTATGCTTGTTTGCATTCAATTGTATCAGTTCAGAAAATTTTTAAATCATAATGCAATAATCAAGTCTACTTAAATAACTGAAGTGATGGCATTAGAAATGTTTTGAATTTTTCAACCCATAAGCATAAAATAAACCTGGTATGTCAATTGGAACAATATGTGTGGGTGTATCATTTGTCTGTTCTATTGATGCCCTACGATGGAAATTTGTATGTATGTCTATGCATCATCTTCACTATTGTTATCTTTGATGGAATAAGGTTTGTATGTTGAATTGTTCTATCTTTAGAAAGACAACCTCTTCTTTCTCATATATGGCTTTTAATGTACACTTATCATTGTTCTGATCATTGATAATTTGTCTATTAGGAGAAAGAAAAGTGTGTCTAACCACCTGACATAAAACAACACCTTTCTTTTACTGAGGAACAACAATTCAAAAGTTACAACAGTATGTTAATAGCACATATTCCCCTTACATGATTTACATCTTTTATCAAATCTCTTAATTTTATCCCTTACCCGTCAAGTACACTTTAAAAACAGCTGTATATAATGGATTGGGGAAGACTAGGGGAGGACTGAAAGAGTTAATTCTTTCATCTTTCACAGTGGAATAAAGTTAATAGGCTGCCAATAACATGGGTTATAGTTGCAAAGCTAAAGTTATAAGTAATCCTAAAGGGAAAGAGGAAAATTGTTCCTGACAAGCTGAAATTACTTTATAAAACCTCTTATGTGTTGAGAAGCCCTGAGTTGGTCAGGGCATGAAGCTTATTTCAATGTTTAACTCAGTCTGTTTCAAAAGAAAATATCTTGCCCAATATCGTTTTCTCAAAGCACGCCCTTTAACCCAGTATTTTTTTTGTTTCTTTTTCTTGTTGGCATGGAGACTAAGAATCACTCCACCAGACTGATCAATGCTTGGTTACATCAACATAACATTTTCAGTCAAGTTCCCAGGAGCCTTCCTCCTGAGTCTGTCATTTTGATTCAGATAACTAAATCAGGCTAAGCACAGTGATGATAACGGGCGACTTGCCTCATTAGCTGGCTCCTGCTGTTCTAGCTGCCAGGAAGCTCTGCACTGACTACAGAGGAGCCTGGGAGTAATAACTAACTTTCTCCAAAAAAATTTTTGATGTATTTTTCTGGTAATTCTCATCTTGCTTTTTGACAGTAATTTTTTTAGAATGACATATGTACTAAGTCTATATGCCTGGATATTTCTCCTGTAAATATGTGCCTTGTGAATGGCTTTATGAAGATGATAGAATGACATATGTACTAAGTCCTAAGCCCGGATATTTCTCCTGTAAATATGTGCCTTGTGAATGGTTTTATGAAGATAATCAAACAGCAGCTTCCATCTAGAGGACTATTTAAAAATGTCCTGCACATTTTTCTCTTTCAAAAACGACAAACATCTGATATTGCTTTAATTAACAGTATTAGAAATATTACAACTATCTGTCTTACAACATGAAAGTAGAGTCAGTGACCAAGGCTTTCTGTAAAAAAATATTTTCATTGGACCTGAGAAGTTATTAGGTTTATTTCATGAAATAATACCTCTTAAAAATGAACAACCAATTATCTGCAGAAATTTTTGATTCGTGAGGAAGAGTAAGCAAGGAAGAAAAACATGAAAAAAACAAAAGATCTCGTTTAGGCATCACAATCTCATTCTGAAATTCATGAAATTAGATATAATTATCCATGTGGCTGAAAGCTGCCTGTAGAAAAAAAAAATGAATGGGAGCACACAATCGGAAGCAAAAGGAGCTGCAATTATACCATGATCAATGTCCCAACTGAGAGAATAGTAGCAAATTAAGAAGGGGTGCTCCAAATGAAACATTATTTTAGCAATATTATGACTTCTCAATACAGCTCTCACTACTAGCAAAAAGCTAATCTTTAAAATAACATCCACAAAAGAAGCATTTATAACTCCAATACTTGATGTTGTCTTCCTCTTCATGGACAACAATTTCTCTACAGAAATCTCCCAAATAGCATTTCTTTCCATTTAACAGCCCTACACTCATTCGTACCCTATTTGTTAAACACCAGGCAGTGTTGGACACATTTCATGAATGTAAATTCTCACTTCAATGGATGGAAATCTACAATAGGTTTGTATGAACACATCTGTGCAAATAATGGCTTAAGTTGTATTTAGGCACCCTCTAAATGGAATGGAGCAGAGACATTTGTATAGTAATAAGCTTTGAACTGAGGGCCTGAAAATATCAAATTAATAGGCATACATTTTCATGTGTGGAATAGTAAGATGGCTTGAAGGTGTTTTATTTTTCAACATGTGATATTAATTTTCAATACAACTCTGAGATGTCTAAATCTTATTCTCCATTTCCTTCCTTACAAAACTTAGACTTTATAATCAATTACAAAAGGTTTTCTCTTAAAATTATCCACACATTTCTACCTTGAGTAAAAGGTGTTGTTTTAGTTTTTCTTGTTGGGAACCCTTAATATTTAGAAAAGAATCTAGTAGAAGAAAACTGATAAAACCTTAAACAGATTTTAAGACAGTCTAGGCCAAATTTTGACCTACCCAAGCATAGTTTTATCCTCTTGGATAATTGTCTCCGTTCCTTTTCTCAGTGATGTGCAGACTTCTATACCTTCTGTTTCTACCACAAAGGCCAATTCTGGGCACATGGCGTTTCATGTCAAATGAGCTTACTAGAATATTCTCTGACTAGTACTTCTTTATGCAAATATACAGGATGTTTCTTCTTTGGTTACCACCATTATGTCAGATGTTTCCACCTTGATCCTTTCTGCTACATCATTACTCTAAAAATGCACAAGTAATAGAACATTCTCATTGATATTTGTAGCTCGACTTCTTTCAATCTCACTGTTATTCCATTGTTTCAATTACCTGGTTCAGTACAATTCAAGGCCACTGACCATGCTCTCACTTGACTTGTCAAAACATCACATTGCTAAATTGAGTGATTGCTTTTTTAGTTCTACTCTTATTTGGACCGTTAATTTTGGAGTTAACTCATGTCTTCGTCTTTCTGGAGATAATTTTTCTGAGCTTATCAGTTACCAACTTGTCTGTAACAAAAGCCCTTTTGCTACATCAAATCTATATCCATTTTTCTGACTAATATATGGATTTTCTCACAGCTCTGGCTCTAGGTTTTTTTTTTTTTGCCCACTTTTATTTTCTTGGGAATTCTTATTTGTTTTCATAGCTTAGTATATCTATGTACAGGCAAGTTTATAGACACAATCTACTGGACTTTTCCCACAGCTGAAGGGAGCCAAATATACGTGGGTAGTGACATTACTGTTTAGATACTTGTGATCAACTGAATAGACCAGAACTTTTGAAAGATTCTACTCTACTGACAAACTAAATCTGTCTGTGTTCATCAAGACCATAAAACATGCCACCAGACACTTGAAATATTGTTTTTATACTGGCTGCTTAGGTTACATTGTTTAGTCAATGCCAAATACATTTGAGATTATCCATATATCACACACACAAACAGTCTAACAATTATAAATTTAGGTTATCCTGAACGTAATGAAAATTAACTTACAAAATAATAACACTTTTGGAAGTTTTGGCAAATCTAATTTGCTTAAATTAATTTATCATGGCATATGAATTATGAAGCTTAAATGACTGGAAAACAGAAATTGCAACTATCATCTATAAGGATCTAAACCTAAGTTCTAGTTGCTAGAACTCATGAATATTTGTTTTATATAAAAAGAGCTAGACATAGAGCCAATATCATGGGATTTTTCTTATGGGTATGCTTTCTACAAAAGAGAAAATAGAAAATTCAACATTAAGCTTTCTTTTTGAGTTTTTATATCTGTACATTACTACCTCTGAAATCACAATATATTTTAGTGTATGTACTACAATCGAATTTTGCCAGGTAAATATAATAAATATAAACAAAAGATTTTGTTTACATATAATTGGAACTTCTTTTTCTTAAATCCTTACCAAAACTATGGAAATGAATCTTATTTATTCCAACTTTAGAACAGTTTAGAAAAAAATATGCCTTCTCAAACTAAGGAAATGTCCAAAATGGCATTTTATAATCATGTTCTGTATTCAGTATATTGTACTCTCACCTTTAAGCTCTCTTGAGTGAGAAGGAATGATTATTTTGGAAGGTTTTTGCAATACTCTTTCTCACACCGGTTTCTGTTGTTAATGATATAATGCCTGGAAAGTGCAGATATATCATGGCAGATAGGAAGCCCTCGCTGGAATTTTACCACCCCTCTGGGATATACCAATCTTTGTCAGTGTAAGGTCATAGGCAGCCAGACATATAGATGAAAGATAGACAGATATTAAGCCAAAATTATCATTAGGACATTTTTTTAAATGTTTATTGGTTTTAAGTTGTTTTAAGTTTTCTCTAGATTAGACATGGAGACTATTTCTTTTATTACTTCCCTAATATTGGTCACTGGAAGTATCTTCAGTTACCGTCTGAGTCATTTAATAACTGCTCATGTAGCCTTCTTTGTATTGGTTTGATACAATGAGCCAGTCTTACTGTAAATATTTTCTTCTTCAGATCTTAAATCATCCTTTTCTCTGCAAATTTTTAGCTTCTTTGAATAGTTCTGCTAAATATTATATCAGAATCATCTCTATTTTTATGTATTGTTGTATTTGTACAGTTTATTATTTTACCAAAGTTAATTCTGTATCATTATGTCTTTATGGGCTTTGTTTCCACTTAGAGATCCTCTACTACAGAATTACAGCTATGATCCATATTGTTAGAGTTCATCCCTGTCCTTTTCATGTTTGATCTATTATCAAACAGGGCATATTTTGTGTAATATTTGACGAGCTCTTCAAATTACCTTCTTTTTATATTGAATTCCGAGAACACAGTAGCATTTTTTTAAAAGCTGAATTATTTCCTTCCTGTAGAAAATACTTTCTGTTTAAAAGTTTACACATTTTACTGGGATTCTTATTTCATCAAATTTCTATGTAATCTCTAAATGTAATTTATTTCATGTAGATCTAAAATGACATATATTAGACCAGATTCACTAACTGTGATATTCAACATGCATGTCTTTGATAATCTTAAACTTGTGTTGATTTTTTTCAATCATCTTGAGAAGACAATAAAAACAGTGATAAAATGTAAATTGTGAATGTGTTGGTAAGAATGCTGAGATGGAAGATCAGAGTGACAAAGTTAACATGCTTGCTTTTCTTCATATAATATGGCAAAGCTCCCAACTAATTAAGACTCCTTTAATTCCTGTAAATTATACCTCATGCTTTTTTTCTAAATAAAATCAGATAGATTTTATCAGCCCTGTTTACAAATGTCAGTGTTTTCTATGCCCTTATAAATAGTATTACTAAAAATATTGTCTTGTATTTCATTCTTGTTATAAATATAAGAATTAAAGCAAATATACTCATATGCCCAGTTTGTGGAAATATTTATTAATCTTAACAATTTATATGCAGATTCCTTTGCAGTTCATAATTGGTTATCTTCTTTCTAGGTGACAAATTGTTTTTAATGCCTGTCTGGTGTTTAATTTTTTTTTCTATTTCTTTTCTCATTCATTGTACTATAGAAGATAAAAGAACTCTTTTCTTTTTCTTGTTGTCAAAGGGAATGAATTCAACATTCTATAGCTCTGTAGATATTCTAATGGTTGGTGTATATTAAAAATAGTGTTACCTGTTAGTACTATTTGAATGTGAAATATTTACCATATATTTGAGGAATAATTTTATGGTAATGCTTTATTATGAAAAATATCTTATATTCAAAAAGACTGGAAATTTGGTTGAATCTCATAGTTAATAATATGTATCACAAAGTTAATAATACATCTTGAGACCACTTAAAACTTAAGACTGGCATCCTACTATGAAATCGCCCTGTTTGTTTAAATTGCCTTTAAGAGAAAAATACAGTAAACAAAATTTATTTCTCGTAGATTTTCCACTTAATCAAGTTAGAGAACTATGCATGTGCATCTATCTATATGTTACAGTTCCAGCAAATATAGTCCGAAAGCATTTTAAAACATTTACCATAGATTTTGAATGTGACATGTGCTTATTACTTGAAAGCATTGGTTCCTTTGTTACTTGGCCAGTTGTAGTCAGTTGAGGTCAGTTAGGATCAGTTATTAATCACTTTTAAACTCTGTTAAAGACTTTCATAAATTATTCCTGATTGCTCCCCAGATCATAAATTCTATGATATTCAGTTACAAAAATAACAAAGTTCTTTACTAGCAACACAGGCACAGGGACAGATAATACAGTCTTTGGCCAAGCCCCATTCAATGGATAACAATGAAAGACATAAGATAAGGTTTTGGATTCCAATCTGGCCTTACTCTTGGTTAATTTAGATCATAGAGAAGTGATTTTTTAAAAATTTCTTTTCCACAATATGATATTGTTGAATTATTGTTGACTCTAAGTTTATTATTATTGAGTTCAAAGTGAGTCAAAACTTCAAATGGTATAACGGTATTGGACAGGCTGAGGCAGGAAATGTGGTGACAAAGGTTGGTTCATTGGGCATGGCCTTTGGAGGATTGTAACAGAGCTCTACTGTTACAATCTGGTATGCTTCCCAGTCCAGAAAGGACTGAGCTAGCATGCCTCAAGACCTTGCCTTATTAATTATTTCTCCACTATAATAGATGAAGGTAAACACAATCAAAATAAAGTCTTTGCTCCCTTACGCTATTTATGTCAGGCATTTTGTCACAGCATTGAGAAAAGTAACTAATACAGAGAATTGCCATTGGAAAATTTGCTTTTGCTATGGATACTTCTGAGCAATGTGGAAGAATTTGGACCTGAAAGTCAAAGAAGTGCTAAAATCCAGTACATTTGATGGCCTAACCTATTTGATGTGTGAAAGGAAAGAAAAAACAATAGAAATAAGGGCAGAGAAATCAGGCTCATGAGAATTAATAGTAGAACAAAAACTTTGTCAAAAATTGTACTAGAGATCATTCATGTTACCTTACATCAAACATTTTGGCTGTGTTATTCCAGTTTTCTAAAATTTTTGGTGGTACTGAGCTAAAAATCAATGGAGAGTAGATTAGAGGCTATGGCAAGGTTAAAACTTAATGAAGTTAGCCACAACTATAGTAAGAAAGTTGAACAAAGAGCTGGTCAGAAAGATGAGGAAATGTGGTTTGAGAAGAAACAGACAATGAAGGCATTTAAAATTAGGTGAATGTTGCACCTACATATTTGCAACCAAAACACTTAGGGGAAGCAAAAGAAAAAAGAAAAATCCTAAATAAAATTATTAAAAATGATTTCAAAGAAAATGTCAGAAGACTGAAAAGATGTTGCAGGAAATATTTAAAAGGCTGGCAAGCTCCCATGCTATACCTGGCTACTCTCCTGCCCCAGTATCGATCTTGCTGCCTCTGTCTCTACTGAGCCCCAGCAGCGACCAGTCATGCCCTTCCCAGCTCTGGTTTGCTTGTCTCAGAGCGGCCCATACATTCTCAGCCATTTACCTTTAGCTGCTAGTTGTCACAAATCCCCTTAACCCAGCTAATCAAAATTCTAGAAGCTTATAGTTAAAGTCAGATTTACACATCAATAAATTCTCAGTACACAAGATGCCCACAAAATAAATCCAGGGCCAATTGATAATGGTACAAGCTACTCACCTAGATTAGACAAGTTACCCCAATTATTCTACCCCAATATGATATTATATCTACTTGTGGCTTCTTTTTTTTCTTAGATATTTTCTTTATTTACAATTTCTCCTTTCCCAGGTTCCCCTCCCCCCCCCAGAAAAAAGAAAAAGAAAAAGAAAAGAAAAGAAAAAAGAAAACTAAAACAATCTCCTGTTCCCTCCCCCCTCCCCTTGCTCACCATCCTACCCCCTCCTGCTTACTGGCCCTGCCATTCCCTTACACTGGGGCATAGAACCTTCACAGGGCCAATGTCCTCTCCTCCCACTGATGACCAACTTGGCCATCCTCTGCTATACACATGCTGCTGGAGCCATGAGTCCCCCCTTGTATACCCTTTGGTTGGAGTTTTGGTCCCTGGGAGCTTTGAGGTAGTAGTTAGTTCATATTGTTGTTTGTCCTAAGGGCTGAAGGATTTCTTCAGCTCCTTGGGTCCTTTCTCTAGCTCCTTCTTTGGGGACCCTGTACTCAATCCAATGGATGGCTGTGAGCCTCTACTTCTGTATTAGTTGGGTACTGTCAGAGCCTCTCAGGAGACAGCTATATCAAACCATGCAGAATCTGAATCACCCTGTTCGTCCTCCATTTTGGTTCCTTCCTTCCACTGCCCATCTCTGAACTCTTGCCTACTCGCCCAGTGATTGATTCCTTTATTCAATAGGGGATGGTTCACAATAATTACCTGAGTATGTGACTCATTACTCCTTCCAGACAACCCTTTCTGGGAAAGTGGAATTAACATAAAAATACAACAGCATCAGGGCCATCCACAACACGTTCACCTTTCTGTTCATTTAAAAAACTCTTTTATCTAGGATATAAATTGAGCACGACTATTACCATTTTGTAACTTATAAAATACAAGATAGACCTAACACCCAGTCCATCATTTTTGTCAATAAAACAGAATAGTGTCCTCTATCCTAGAGTAAAAGACTTAATAATTCTACACCTGTCTCATGTCCTGGCTTTAGATTGTATGCCATCTGAAAACTATCCTCTCAAATCTGTCTTCTCAATGTAACTAGCCTGGGTTGGCTCTGATGCTATAAGTAGTCTTTCAACTCCATCAGAAATCTGAGAATGACCAGACAAATTGTAGAGACAGCTCCCTATCTATTACAACCCCAGTAAGTCAGGAAGTTGGAGCACCCACCTTCAGCCTTCTGGCCCAGAAACATCTGACAGACCTTTGAAAACAGGAGTTATTAAGGACTAGCCTATTCTGTCTTGACAAATCTAATCTGTCCTAACCTGTAAATTGTGTTTTTCCAAAAAAAACAATACAGATCTGCATGACAGATTGGCAATTTCTGCACAGTGGCTACCTAGGCACAATGTATAGCCTCACCTGGAGGTATAGATGCTCAGCTGCTTCTTTGAATCCATGAATGGAGAGCTGATAGGAGCAGATTTGTCTCAATAACAAGTGAATAAAAAACATTAATGTCACATTCTGTGAATTTCTGAAATTTTTGAAAACCAACTATCTATGTAAAATAATCTGGACTGTTCTCCATTAACTACTCTCAGCTATTTCTAATTAAATATCTTGAAAACACCCTAAGAATAAATTCGGGGCCATGAATTTGCTATTTGGCCCTTAACTCACAGGCTTAAATGTCTCAAATCAGTTTATAATAACAATTATAGAAGGACTGAGTCTAAGCCCAGTACTTTAAATTTTTTTGTATCAATAGAAGAAATTTATACCAATGAAAACCTTGATTGAAAAATATGAAAGACATAAAAATAAGTTTTTTATGACCCCCTAGCAGACTGAGCAGAACTAAGAATGCAGGTCAGCCAGTTCAGAGCTCTGGTTCCAGGAACTTGTCTTAATTCAGAGCCTTAGGGCTCTGGTTCCTGAGACCAGCCCCTCCTGGCCGAACTACAATGAGGGCGGAACTAGAAATGAAGGTCAACTGGTTCACGAGGCTCTCCACCCTGTGTACTGGTAGATGAAGATTACATTCCTACAATGAATATGTTCCCCTCCCTAACTGACTGAATACCTTGAGTTGGAATCCCCCCTCATTCCCCCTAGTTTGTGGTTTTTCCCTTTAAATACCCCTTGTTCCTTGTGCTCGGGGTCAAACTCCACTGGCCTGTTAGGCTACGAGTTTGACCCCAGATCTGGCCTGAATAAACCTCGTGTGATTGCAGCAAGATTGGTCTCTCGTGAGTTATTGAGTGGTCATGTTGTCCCGAGACATGTGAGTGAGGGTCTCCCCGACTCTGGGGGTCTTTCAGATTTTGTATCAAAATAAATTCTGTACCTAAATAAGATGTTATGACTTCAACTTAGTAACAGTTATTAAAATTACTACCAAATGAGATTATAGTTATACAATCCTATAGCTATACAATCAATTATAGCTATTTCCTCCCTGTTCCAATTATGACAATTTCTAAATTCCCTAGAAAGGCAACCTCTTAGAATGACCACCTGCAGCCCTAAAACCCAGGGAACTGGGATGAGGCATCTTCATAACTTCTTCAAGCTGAATATGGATGTTGAGATATTTTTGAAGGGGTGGTGGGAGGATAGGGAAAATGGAGGACTTGGATGGCCTTAAAAAGGTGACACCAATGATTGTATTAGTCTCTGATGTCTGTGTGCTGACTGGATCTGGCTAAAAGTTTAAGATATTAGGAGTTCAAGCAGGTCAGTTCAGCATGTCTGATGAGAAGACTCCCCAAGGCTTATATTCTGTATATACAAATCTCAAACCAAAATTTTAGAATCATCACGATAACTTTTTTGTTTGATTCTCTGGAATCTAGTACTCTAGGGGTCTCCCTCTATCAAATCTGATTCATATTACTCTGGAAGTTGTATAAACACTAATCACCTTTTCTAAAAATGCAAAGACCAAACCTGCCTCCCAAATCAGCTTATCCCTGAGCCAGTAACCAGAAAAACCTTTATATTGACCTCTCCCAGCACAATAATGTAAACACAAAACTCAACATCACACTCATTTTGAAAGCTGAAACAATCCAAAACAAATGAAGTAAACTAAAATACTGGATGTGCCTATTCTTAGGCCTTTTCTATTTGCCAAGCAGGATAATAACCCAAGATTTCTGTAGAGCCCACATTAGACCGAATTTGAGTATCCTGTGAGGCATATTAAAGCAAACTTATCCATTCCTCTGTTGAGGGACATCTGGGTTGTTTCCAGTTTCTGGCTATTATAAATAAGGCTGCTATGAACATGGTGGAGCATGTGTCCTTATTACAGAAAGTGTGGTACATCTACACAATGGAGTACTACTCAGCTATTAGAAACAATGAATTTATGAAATTCTTAGGGAAATGGATGGATCTGGAGAGTATTATCCTGAGTGAGGTAACCCAATCACAAAAGATCACACATGGTATGCATTCTCTGATAAGTGGTTATTAGCCCAGAAGTTTGGAATACAGGAAGAATGACCCACAAACCACAAGAAACTTAAGAAGAAGGAAGACCAAAAGGTGGACATTTAAATCCTTCTTAAAAGGGGGAACAAAATATGCACGGAATGAGTTCCAGAGACTAACTATGGAGCAGAGACTGAAGGAAGGACAAGCAAGCCTAATATAGCTATCTCCTGAGAGGCTCTGACAATACCTGACTAATACAGATGTAGAGGCTCACAACCATTCACTGAACTGAGTACACTGTCCCCAGTGAAGGAGTTAAAGAAAGGTTCTATGGAGCTGAAGGGTTTGCAGTCCCTTAGGATGAACAACAATTACTAACTAGTACCCTCAGAGCTCCCAGGGACCCAACCACCAATCAAGGACTATACAGGGTGGGACTGAATGTTCTGGCAGCATGTGTATAGTAGAGGATTGCAAATTCGATCATCAATAGGAGTAAAGGACCTCGGCCTTGTGAAGGTTTTGTGCCCCAGTGTAGGGGAATGCCAGGGCCAATAAGTGGGAGAGGGTGGGGTGGCAGGCATGAGGAGGGGGGAGGCAAAAGGGGTTTGTTCTTGTTGTTTTTGTTTGTTTGTTTGTTTTTTGGAGGGGAACCTGGGAAAGGGAAAATTTACATGTAAATAAAGAAAATATCTAATAAAAAAAGCAAAAAAAAAAAAAAAAGCAAACTTATCTTCATACCGTCTTACTGCTCGGCTCTCTGCCTAGAGCAGCCATCTTGTTATACCATCTATCTGCTCATCTCTCTGCCTGGAGCCACAGGCATTAATTTTATTAATACCTGTTATAATATCTATCTGTTCAGCTCTCTACCTGGAGCTACAGACATTTATTAATTAATACCTGGTATAGCAGGTAATTATCGTTGTCGTCTCTACTTGGAGTCAGTGATTAATTTTCCCTCTCCTAGTTCTGAACTGCGGGTCAAAATCCCCACGTGATTCAGACAAAATTTGTATCTAAATTTTTCCTAAAAGCAAATAATTCCAATTTTATAAATTCACAGTTCAATCCATCTCTGCAGTAAGAAGTAGGCAACTTCTATCCTCCTACTGATTCAGAGCAGCCTGTAACTCCCCACAGCAGGGGACCTCAGAGCCTGCTGTTTTGTTTCAATTCCTGAGCTTGAGTCCACATGACTTATCTCAGAGCTACACAGCTACTATCTTAAAAAATAATAATAAAACTCTAACTCTCAGGCTAATAAACTTAAATTTCTAGTGGACTCTTGCCTAACACGTTGGTTCATCATCTGTTGTGGGAAATATTAAAAAGTCCAGCAAGTCCCCAAGCTATACCAGGCTACCCTGGTGGCAGTCTCACCTCTGTCTCTATTTAACCCCGGCAGCTACCGATTGTGGTTCCCCCAGCTCTGGTTCACTTGTCTCAGTGTCTCCCTTATATTCTCAGCAACTTACCTCCAGTGGCTAGTATAGGATGACTCAGCAGTAAAGGAACCTTTTGAGCAAGTCTCACTGCCTCACTTTGCTCTCCAAAATCTACATTGTATTAGTTAAGCTGGCTACTTTCATTCCCTATTTACACATAAGAAGCAGAGCAATGAAGCAGGGAGAAAGGTGAGGTTATAAATCTTTAAAGCCTGTCCCAGTAATTTACTTCCTTCAGTAAGGATATACTTGCTAAATATTTCATGAAGTCCCTAAACATAAACACCACAGCTGAGGGTTTCGTTTTCAGATACATGAACCTATGGGTTAAATTTCCCTTTCATACCATCACACATGATAGAAAGAACTGACTCCCACTTTTCTTAGACTGATTCACATGCACAAATTGTCATGCATGGTATGAACTCAAGCACACACAAATATACAGATTTATTAATATAATAATAGTAGTAATAGATTGTGAACCCTCCAGGGACAGAAAAAATGTTGAACAGCTCCATATTGCAAATTATTTTCTCCAGTTCAGCCATAGTAGTAGTCAGAAGCCACAACAATCCTAGTCTTAGGGGCCCTCACTCCATCTCAACATGGCAGCAGAACTTTGTGCTTACTATATAAAATTGACATTTTAGGCTCTTAGACTGCAAGACTCAATGGCTTATAAGGATTTTCACAGTGTTGAAGAATAAAGACCAAATCCAATCAATGAGTCAAAATATAGACAATCTTTAAAGTAGTTCTAATGGACCATAAGAAATAAGCAATCAAGGTTCCTAAATCTGGGGCCTGGTACCAATGGATACATATATAAAACACTTCTGGATTTATAGCTAATGGATCGTTAAGACTTGGAAGTAGAAGCATCAGTGAGTTTGTTGTAATACTCTGTGTCTACTAGTAATTCCAGAAGCTTCACACATAAATTCTTACAAACATGAGAGCCTAACCAAGAGGCCATGGGAATGGCCATGAAAGAATGGTGGTCAAAAGCCCATGAAGCCTCCGCCCTGCACAAGAAACTATAGGGAAATAGGGAATGATGAAAAGTGGATGATGTGTTGGAACAGCGGGTCATGTCAGAACATACCACACACTAGGCCCAAATAGTTTCCCGTGTAAGAAGTTTCATTGAGAGGAAGAGAGTGGGGCAGTAGCGCAGAAAGAGAGGAGGGGGAGAGAGAAAGAGATGGAGGAATGTTCCCTGTGTGTATATATATATGGGTTGTGACTTAGCAGCCACAGGTAAAGGTGGGAGGTGAGCCCAATGGATTCTGGGAATATGGTGGCTGTTGCCCTGGCAACAGGTCTGTGGACTCGCCCATGCATCACCACAGGCTTTGGCTGTCCTGAATCTAACAGTGGAGAAATAGTCTTCCCCAGAGAACACTCAGATTGGTTATCTAGCATCAAATGGTGAGCCGTGAAAAACACTCAAAGTAACATTTACAAACTGAGCGAGTTGTATTTATTTATTTAGCAAGGTTTTATATATATATATATATATATATATATATATATATATATATATATAATTATTTGTTTTAAAGCTGTATATATATATACACTTTGTATATATACATATATACAACTTGTATATATATATATATATATACACAACTTTAAAACAAATAATAAAAAAAGAAGTCATGAATTAGAGGGAGAATTTGTATGTGAGAAAATTGTTCTTGTTTCAAATTTTGATTAAGTATGATATGGACAAGCTGTCCCTCAAAGTTGTATTAGCACAAATAGAGCCACTCTATCACTCTATTTCTACACTTGCTCAGCCAAGATGAATTAACTTCTAAAATTGCGAAGAAAATACAACCTCTTTCCTTATAATTGTTTCTGTTAGAAATGCTGTCACAGTTGCAAGCAGCCAACAGAGAGAACACAACATACAGAACCTATTATGAAATTTCATTAATGGGTTTTGAATTACACCAAATAAATTTCTATTAATAAGAAAGGTAATCAATATCATTTATATTTTGGAAACATGACAAAACATTTTTAAATTATAGTATAATGTCTCCTTCTCCTGTCTTCTTACAAAACTCTCCCATGTATCCCTCCATATTTTCCTTCAAATTCATTACTTGTTTTTCTTCACTAATTAATTTTGCTAGAATATGTATGTATTTATATGCATATATATTGCTAAATATAACCTGTTTGGTGTATATAATATTATATTCATGTAAGTTTTCAGTGATGACACCGGATAAACAAAATAAGCAAACAAACAAAAAAAAAACTACAAAGAGGTAATGTATAACTATAATTCCTTAAATTTCTTATTTCTTATTAGTTTATAATATTTAAACCCATAATTCTAATCATCATATTGTCTGTTTTTTGAAATTCTCAGACACAAAATATGTACAGTTTAAACACCCTAAGCTCTTTGTAAAATAATTAATAATTAGTTAAAATAATGTATAAACATCTTAGCAAGCAATATATGCTCAAATCATATTAAAAACACCCATTATATTTTATCATCATTTTGCCCGATTAACATTAACAAAATCTGTACATTATTTTGTATTTTTACAAGCATAAACTATCAGGTATACCATAATAGTGGTAAAGTGTAAAACATACAAAATTATTCTTTGAGAAATATGTGAAAGAATAAAATACATATGCTAATTAGAACATCATTTGAGCCTTCATATTTTACTCCCTTATTGGAAATGATATAAAATGAAATATATAGCACAGGATTTAATAAAATATAACCTTGGAAACTTAAAACAATGAAAAAAACAAAACTGGAAACAGAAAGAAAAAGGGACAAAAATAAAATATTAATACTTGAATTCTCTTAGAAATATGTGGACTTTAACGAAGACGTGTAGACACTACACAGGATCTAGTACAATTTCAGTGTTATCTCCATTAGGCTTTTGATTGTACCATAGCATAGCTCACGCTTGGTGTTTTGGTTCTATTAGGTGTGCTGGTTTTGTTTTGTTTTATTTTGCTTTGTTTTCAATACTGGAGATCCGAATCAGGGTATAGCAAACGTTATGCAAATGCTCCGCCACTGAGCTAAAGGTCTCTCACTTGGTGATGCTCTTTTTGACATTTAACTATTATCTGAGTGACACATGAGCTTTCTTAATTAGTATTTCATATTTTCCATATGTTCTGTGTAACAAGCTAATTTTAGCTATATAGGATACATTCTATTGGTACTTATATGCAAAATTTGGCAGAAATATAACTGATAAATATGTAATACAATTTTATGAATACTTTGAATGAAAGTAACACAGTAGAGTAGGAACATTGCTTCAAATCTAAAGACCTGAGTTTGCTTTCAATACCTCATCTGGTTGAATGACAGAAATGACTCTTGCAAATGTCTGACCTTCACAAATGCCCTGGCACACACACATACACACACAGAGACACAGACTAAAAACACACTCTAAAAATAAAAATAAAAAATAAAAAAAATTAATGGATATCTTTTTATTCTAGTGTTTACATATATTTTTTGCTATTTAGCAACTTTTTGGATTTCTCCAGACCAATATGCTTTTGATTCATTTAACGGTCTTTTGAATTTCATAAGATGAAAGGAATGATTTAGAGGACAAAATTGTTTTGTGTTTGATATTTATTGACTTTTAAGACACCATCTTATTATATACTCCAGATTGGCTTCTAATTGCTTATAACAGAAGAATGCCCCTTTAATAAGTCCAAAGAACATTTATTTATTTATTTATTTATTTATTTTTGGTAAGGAAATGTTATGTAGCCAATTTCAGTTCTGAAATGTCTCACAAATACTCTAGGCTAGTTAGAAAAAATAAATAAAATATACTGCCAATGCTTTTAAGTTTAACATGAGAAACCTTGAACCTGCCTCAATTCCAAATCTGCCATTGTGGTTTGAATATTCTATCAAAATATTAAAAGTCTCACAAATTTTCAAGTATTTGTTATATCACTTGATTTTATTTTTTGGTTAAAATAATCCAAAAAATATTTTTAATTGTTTTTGATATTCATTAATTAATTAATTATTTTAATTAATTTGAATAGTCATTAATAGACAACTTATTTATCTATTAAATTAAAAGTAATATTGGGAACAATTGTGAAGGTGCCTCACATTATCTAAGGCACAGTATATTCTACACTTTATATTTATTTTAGAGACATGAGAAAACAGTCTTTAACACTCAAGTTTATAACTAATAAAATTTCATATTTCACTAGTCATTGTGTTCTGGAACTCTGGCCAAATCCCTTCATCAGCAGGAATGTGGTTCAGAAGGTCACTGAGCTTGCCTGCTTGTTTTTATTCTTGGATAAGATGTTTTTTGAAGTGAGACATGGTCTTCTGCATGAATGAGTAGAACAGCGTAAGACTTAGTTAGTTTACACAATTACAAACACAGTAATCCTTTCCACAGGATTTGCCTTTCTACATCTTATGTAACTTTTTAAAAAAAAAATGTGCATTTTGGCTTTCCAGATTTGGACTTTTCGGATTATAAGGTTAAGCTCCCAAGATTGTGACTTTTGATACTCTGATCTTTTGAAATATACTTCAGAAATTTTTATCTCATAGGGTTTCAATGTAAGTTTTTATGCTATTGAGGACTGCGTCTTCATGATTATGATCAGCTGTGATCAATTCTGGGTGACACATGCCAAACCATTTAAAGAGATCTTTTCCATTCCGTATGCTGAATCAGAGTGAGTGGTTTTGATTATGCAATTCAGTGAGTAACCATCTGGGAAGTGAGGTGCAAGTATTTCTTTTGATAAATACACGTAAGTTTATACTGTAATGGAGATAATATTTATATTAAGTTACTCCTTCAATGATCACATATATTCATCAAATGTTTATTATGATTGTATGATTGGCTAAACCTTGAGTTTGACAAAGGTTGTCTGTATGTCCTGCATTTAGGCATAGCCACTGGAGCCCTCTTGCCTCAGCTGTGAGAACATGTATCTGCAGACAGTGACTTTCCTGTTCCAGAATCTTTAAGTAGCAGATAATACACCAGGGAAGGATGTGACACTTTGACCTCTTTCACAACTCATGATTGACTATTGACAGTACCAGTCTTGTCATACCTATTCCCAGTAATGACAGCTGTGAGTCCATGATTGTAATGACTATGTCATGCCTAGAATGTGACATTTCACAGACCTTCTTCTGACTTGCTTTTGTCACCCCTTCTTCGGTTTCCTGAAGTTTAGAGAGAGGATTGAAATGTTCTGCTTAGGACTAAGCGCTCACCCATACCTTATTCTTTACATCTTGGGCAGTCATGACTTTCTGCTTTTATTCTTCTCCACTGAAGAGTCCTTGCTAGTTAAGGCTAATAGACTTTGTGAGTATAAACATAAGCAGATGGGGAGAAAACTATGTTAGTGGCCTAACCCATCTCCAATGGCAGATCCAATTAGTGAACTAGATGTGATCCCCTCTGTCACACTGGCACAAGATTTATGGCAGCAATAAACTGCTTTCTGGTTAGAGTGGAGGAGCACTCCACATGATGGAATCTATGAAAGTTACTGCAAGCCTAACTAACAACATGACTGGGAGCTCACAGACACAGTGAGGAATCTGATACTATTATCTAATCAAACGGAACAAAGCATTAAACTGCCTTCTATGTATTTTTGATAGATAAATGCTCATTGAGGTCAAAGCTTGGAGCCTTTACCCTTCTGGAAACAGCTTTCCAGTATGATTTCTCTCTGTTCAGCTTTCTCTGGAGATCTCCAGATAGCTCTCTCTCTTTTTATTCTTTGTATTTCATTCTATTCTCCAAGAAGTTCTCCCTTGCTATTCTAAAAAATTCTCTGGATAACTCATCTCCTGTAGATCAAAAGTCCAGACTTTTATTTTACATATCAATCTAGTCATTTACTTCAAGTTTCCTTTTGATTATACTATGAATCAGCATCCAAGTGACCCTTGTCCCTTAATTCTTAGGGGAAACCTAGCATAAATTTTCTTTTAACATTGCCCTGCCTGCCTCTGTGAAGTACAAACAATAACTAGCTGGGTGGAACCCTGTCCTGAAATTACCATTTCTACTACACCCTGGTTTAACCTTCCCTGCTCTTTCCCAGGCTAACTCTGAACTTAGGAATTTGTCTGCCTTTGTAGGCATAAAAAAAAAAAGAAAAACAGCTGGGTAGGCTATCCTGGGATCACCATTCCCAAAATCTCCTTATTTTCTCCCTTAGTATCTTTCTGACAAGTTGGCTCACAGCACAACTGCTTTTGTTCTTTAGATTGTGAAACCCCTCCTAATTCATATTTCATCTTAATATTCTACATAGTTGAAAAATTATATATTTTGAACTCATGTTTTTAGAGTTCTTTTCCACAGTCATAGGGGCTGTCTTGAAAGTCCCAGTATTTATCCTTTCGCCTCCCTGACTCATGCTGTCTCTGGTCATCATGGAAACATTACCATTAACAGGGAGAACATTCCTCGAAGGAGGAACATAAAATATGTGCATTATTATACAAACAAGCCTTATTTCCACCTCAGCCATCCATTTACACTCTTGGAGGCCTACATCCACTGACCCTGTCCCAGGAGCAGGAACCAAATTATTCTGTCCCCACCAAAGCCATGCTGGACCCAGCAATCAAAATGCCACTAAAAACACTTTACAGATGAAATAAAATTACAATCAAAATTTCATGGTAATTTCTCATAATATAGAAAAATCTTAAAATTTATATGAAAGAATAGCACCAAAGACATCAGACAGTAAGAACACTATCGGAAGAATCATCCTACCTGATTTCAAGTTACAGTTTTAGAGATACAGTGATGGAAACAGTAGAGCACCAGAAGAGTGTAGAAATATACATCAGTATAATCCCTGGCAACTACAGATACCTTATTTTTGACAAATGCTAAAAATGCACCCTGGCTTTAATGACTGAAACTGGGAAAAGTGGATGTCAATGGAATGAATCCAAATTCTTATCTCTCATTTGCACAAAACTCAGTTCCAATAAATATAGAGCCTTATTATAAGAAGCTATGTACTGAACTTACTACATTACAAAGGGGGGGTACACTTCAAAATACAGTCATAGGTTACAAAAAAAAGTTATGTAGGGACTACGATCACCCACAGAATAAAGGGAGTTGGCAAATGGGATTTCATGAAATTTAAAAGTTTCTGTAAAACAAATGAAGTTGTTAATTAAAGAAGCAGAGTACAGAATAGTAAAGCCTATATATCAGAGACATATCATACAGAGACTGTCTTTAGACTATATAAATAACTCAGAAAACTAACAATCCTACTGAAAATGGAGACAATTTTAATGCCTCTTGGGTGGTGAGTTTGCCTTGTAAGAAAGAAAATGTCATAACTAGTTCAATACACAGGCATTTTAGTTGTAAAATATAGATGTACATTATTCAAAATTAAGTAAAGTAGTAAATAGAAAGACTTACCATCATTAGTTTTTCCTAAGTTATAGGCAGAGTGTTCCGAAGCCTTTTGTATTGTCAATGGAATGGACAAGTGTTGTATATTATGTTCTGGTTATTGAAATAAACTCTCCTCGTTATATAAATGACCTAAGTAAAATCCAATCCCATACTAATAATGCATGATTAATTTTAATTTGGACAAATGTCAAGTTGTACTACTGTCCCTACTGATTACAAGAATGCTTTATGAATCTATGAGAGTTAACTATTAAATTTTCCTTATATTTTCACTATCTTGATTCATAATCCTCTCTTTTACTTAAGTTAATATAAAATGCTAATATTGCATCATTTGGCTAGGCCAATATATATTTTTCTTCATTTAAGTGTATTTTTCTCAAATTACATACATAGATTTACACACATCAGTTTCTGTTGGCTTAACCTTCAAAAGAGCCCTTTAATGTATCTCCCTCTTTCTATGTTTTTTAGCAGCATATCTACAAACCTTAACCTCTATAAACCATGACGTACTTTCCCCACTGCCATAGAATTGATTATTTAATTGCTTCTTATTTTATTTAGAATTAAACCTAAGTGTTTGACCTTAGTTTAGACACCCATGCATTGTTTACCATCTGCCTGATTTTTAATTCCATTACCTGCCTCTCCAATATCATCATTATAGTTCTGTCTTTGTTAATAAAGGAACCTAAGATTTGTTGCTACTCTTGTTTTGAGCTGTAGTTGGTCATTGTAATTATTCACAAAATTTATATAATCTCATCTCATAAAGTATATACCTAGAAGGTTGCACTAAAAAAGTTGTTTATAATATTATACTGTTTTATATATGCACATACATATATGTATATATATATAATTTTGTGTGTGTGTAATTAACAACATTGAAATGAAAATGGCATATTATTGCCTAAAATATTTATTATACCTCCTTTATTTATTTGTTATAAATTTCTATTACATGCTTTCAATATTCAATAATTCTGTTTGTTTTAGTTGAGTTATTAGTTTCCTAATATACAAATTTGAGTGGTAAGACACACTTTTCATATTTATTGCAATGAGAAAAGCAGGCTTTTCTTGAATAAACATTTGACTGTTATTTAACATGAGGAAAAATCTTACTAAATAGTTCTTTCCTGTTATACTTATGTGAGAGGAGTCTAATTTTCTTAAGACTTAAAAAATGAAATTTCTTAATGAGTATGTAAGACATATTTCATAATCTTTTTTCTTGCTCTAAATCTTAAATATGCATTACATGGATGATTAAAATAAGCATTAGATGATGAAGTTATTATAGACTCCATAAATTTCTCTAAAATGCTCATGTTGAAGCCTACATCTCAATATGAAGGCATTGGGATGTTGGAGGTGGGAATTTGCTCAACAATAGGTCATGGCAGCAGAGGCATCATGAAAAAATGTTAGTATCTCTGTAGAGGCCCAGAGCCTTACTGTATACAGGAAAGCATCAAGAAGAGTTTGCAGGAAGCAACTGGCCAGGATTCTGATGCCCAGAATGATGACAATGTTCTGTTGTCTATGGGCTACTTAGTATTTTGCTTAGCGTATGCTACTCTGTATTTTGCTATAGTAAAATGTTCACATACAAAGTCTACTCTCATGCTTTTTGGATCAGTCTCATAACTGTACCATTATAGAGAGTTAGAGACTCAGTAAATACTACAAAATACAATTCATGCATGTTTAACATTATCTAATATAATGCATTTTCAAGGAAAGAAACTTCTGGTTATCCTTATGTGGTCAGAGTGAGAGACCTAAGGGAGAAACATAAGCTTAAGCAAAGGACCAGATCCCACGCTTAAGCACATCAGGCCAGTCGCTGGTCCCACCGCATTCTTTTAGATAACATTTCCTAGCAAACCTGGGAATCACCAGTCATACTGCATTCTTTCCTTTACTTAGGAGATATCTTTTCAAAGGGTGCTCTCTCCTCTTCCATAGCAGCAATTAGTCAATGAGCAGATGTTATCCATAAACCTCTTACTCAATCATGTAATGCCAATGCTTGGAAACCCCTGCTTGTAGGTTTTGTTTTTGTTTTTGTTTTTTTTGTTTTTTGATTTTTTGTTTGTTTGTTTGTTGTTTTTCCTTTAAAAACATCTTCCCTATATTAGTCAGATACTGTCAGAGCCTCTCAGGAGATAGCTATATTAGGCTTGCTTATCCTTCCTTCAGTCTGTGCTCCATGGTTAGTCTCTGGAACTCATTCCGTGGAGATTTTGTTCCCCCTTTTAAGAAGAATTTAAATGTCCACATTTTGTTCTTCCTTCTTCTTGAGTTTCTTGTGGTTTGTGGGTTGTTCTTCCTGTATTCCGAACTTCTGGGCTAAAACCATTTATCAGAGAGTGTATACCATGTATGTTCTTTTGTGATTGGGTTACCTCACTCAGGATGATATTCTCCAGATCCATCCATTTCCCTAAGAATTTCATAAATTCATTGTTTTTAATAGCTGAGTAGTACTCCACTGTGTAGATGTACTACAATTTCTGTATCCATTCCTCTGTTGAGAGATATCTCCTGAAAGGTTCTGACAGTACCTGACTAATACAGATGAAGAGGCTCACAGCCATCTATTGAACTGAGTACAGGGTCCCCAATGAAGGAGTTAGAGAAAGGACCAAAGGAGCTGAAGGGTTTGCAGCCCCTTAGGACGAACAACAATATGAACTAACTAGTACCCTCAGAGCTCCCAGGGACTCAACCACCAACCAAGGACTATACATGGAGGGACTGATTGTTTTGGCAGCATGTGTATAGTAGAGGATTGCAAAGTCGATCATCAATGGGAGGAGAGGCCCTTGGCCCTGTGAAGGTTCTGTGCCCCAGTGTAGGGGAATGCCAGGGCCAATAAGTGGGAGAGGGTGGGTTGGCAAGCATGTGGAAGGGGGAGGCAACAGGGGTTTGTTCTTGTTTTTGTTTGTTTGTTTGTTTGTTTTTTGGAGGGGAAACTGGGAAAGGAGAAATCATATGACATGTAAATAAAGAAAATATCTAATAAAAAATAATAAAAAAATAAATATGCAAAAAAAATTAAAAAAAAAAAGCACCTTCCCTTATGGTTGCTTTTCCTATCCTGTTGCGTCAGGAAATTTGTGGCCCACGCTTGTGAGCTTGAATAAAGCCTCTCATGTACTTGCATCTGAGTTGTTGTTCCTGGTGGTCTCTTTGGGAGGTTTTGCAATCTGGGCACAACAAGACAAGGGACTGAGTCCTAATGATGCTTCAAGGCTTAGAAAGATCGCTCACTGAGTAAGAGTATATACATTGATCTTGTACAGGACCTGAGTTCAGTTTCCCAGTGCTCACATTAGATGGCCCATAATTCTGTGTAATATTGCTTGAGGGTATTTAGTGCTCTCTTCTGGCCTCCCAAAACATCTTCACTCAGATGTACATGCATACCCACACACAGACAAAGAGATATGTGGACAAACACAAACATACACACAATTAAAATTAATCTTTAAAAATTACTTTGTAATAAATTCAGCATTTACCAAAGTGCATTAATAAGGTTAACCAATTCATCAACTTCAAATGAAAAATGATGGTGATAGATTTTTATCTATAATCTTTGAACACTTCTATATTTCATACACAATCATATTATGTACCATTCACTTTCATGGTATTTTTAACTAGCCAAAATAATACAAAATTTCCCTTTATATAAGTTATTTTGTATCTTGAGTAATACTAGCTTAATTTATCCTCTAAATATATAATATATATGATATTAACATAAGAGGAAAAACTAAATAAATTTCAGTTTAAATGAGTTATGTGATGTGATAAGTCACTGAGCATTAAAATGTAAATTTCAGTACATTTTTAATATATATAACCTCCAAAGACATAAACCTACGTTAATCCATTTCCCAAATTTCTAATTTGGCACTCTTTTAGCTTGTTTAACTTTCAAACCACATATATAAATATTAGCTAACATTTACTCACTGACAACTTCTGATACTTAGTCATAAGGGATTTGTCAAACATAGTTTGTAATATGAAAAATAATTTACTTATATGTATCCAAAACCAGTGAAGTAAATATTAGAGTGGTGTAATTAAAGATTAAAGAAACTAATGTTATCTTAAGAAACTTCTTAGAAGTCTTGACCTCCGACTACATAGATTTAACTACTGCTAAGTAACTTACTACTCAGTAGAAGATTTTCTTGTATATGTATATGCTATATGTATGTGTATATACGTATGTGATTCATTGCATACAACAAATTTTTCATTTTTGTGTAGTTATATGCATTGTATTCCAAGTAATATTATTTTGGTACTGTCCTTATTCATTTGACAAAGCTTCTGTCAGACTTGTAATAAAGAATTATCTTTTAATTCATATAAAACAGGAATCAACTTGGATAATTTGCTTCAATTTTCACCCTTTAGTGTTCTATTTTGGTTTTGACCTAGAGGCTATAACTAATCTGAAAAATATGTTGTCATAAAGTATTTTTAAAGTATTTTCATCTGAATAATGAGAAATATAATTTAAATATGCTATTTGACACATAAATACCAAAGTTAATTTTTCTACTTAAAAAAAACCCAAAATATCATATGTTCTTGATTACATTTTAATTTGTAGAATCTAATATATAGTAAAACATATTTGCACTCATTGTGTGGAATGAATGTAACAAGAATATAAGTCATTTTGAACCAATATGATGAGCTGAAATTATTTTTCTTATGCAAGAAATTAATGAAAAATCATCAGTTCAATTTTATGAATAAAATAGTCAAATTTTTTACTCTGTTGGTTTACTATCTTCAAAATAAGAAGTATAGAACAAAGACTAAAATGTCAACTCTGGGGATTATATGAGAAACTAAGACTAAAGTCATTAAAATAAGATAGGATGAAATATGACCACTGTGTTTATTACAAAGCAATACTTTAATGCTTATCAATAAATTCCTAATTAAATGCCAGAACACACATGCTTTCTCATTCTATTTATAAGCTTGAAATGAGTGTTATGTTACTTACAAAATAACTGTGACACTGAATTAAATACTATTCAAAAAATTTTTTTCTGATAGAGTAACAAATATTTTATCTAATTTGAATTTATATTAGTTTCTGGTACTGATGAAGAGATTAAAAACTAGAGTGACATTTCTATTAGATGGCATAAGATCTCATACTTGGAAAATGTGTTGCTCTAGACTCAGTCTGCTTTTCTTTGCTTTGTTGAAAGTAATTAATGTTTACTACAATGAACATTTCAAACTATATACAAAAGAAAAGTTGTGATGAGTGTGTTTAATGTCATCTACTGCAGCTGAATTTTCTGTGGCTTCTTCATTCACCCAGAGAGAATGAAAATAGATAAAATTGCATATTTTTCTCCATTAATTTATTTTTTCACTTTATATCCCAATCATAGCTCCCTTCTCCTGGTCATACCTCACACAGACCCTCTTCTCGTTCCTCCCTCTCCTTCTCTTCTGAAAGGATAGAGGCCTGTCCTATGAAGCTTCCTACCCTAGTACATCAGGTCTGTGCAGTGCTAGGCACATCCTTTCCCACTGACACCAGACAATGCAGCCCAGTTAGGGGATTGGATTCCATAGTCAAGGAACATATTTAAGGACAGTCCCTGGACCCCCATGAAGATCAAGCTACATATGTGTGGGTGATATAGGTCCAGCCATACATGCTCTATTGTTGGTGGTATGATTTCTGAGAGACCTCAAGGATCCAGGTTAGTTGATGTTTGATCTTCCTGTGGAGTTCCCTATGCCTTCAGCTTCTCTAAATCCTTCTCCAACTCTTCCACAAGCCTCCCCCACCCCCTACCAGCTCTGTCTAATGTTTGGCTGTGAGTCTCTGCATTTGTACTAGTCAGCTGCTGAGTGTAGCCACTCAGAGCACAGTTATGCTAAGCTCCTGTCTGCAAGCATAACAGAGTAACATTAATGGGCTCAGGGACTGGGGCTTGCCCTTGGGATGGGTCTCAGGTTGGACCAGGTATTGGTTGACCATTCCTTCAATCTATGCTTCAACTTTCTCCCCGAACTTCATGTAGACAGGACAATTTTTTGGTCTTAAACTTTGTAAGTGAGTCCTTATCTTTCTCCTGGGTATCCTACCTAAAACATCCTTTCAGGTTCCATATCCCCATTGCTAAGAGTCTCAGCTAAGGTACCCTATAGACTCCTGGGAGCCTCCCACTCCCCAGGTCTCTGGCAAGTCCTACAGATGCCTCCCCAAGCCCTGCCCTTTCCAGTCACCAAATTCCATTCACTCTCCTGACCCTTTGTCACTCTCTCCCCTTTCCATACACTTGATCCAGGCTACCTTCACCCACTTCATTCTCCTCCCCAATCCCTGTCCCACCAAGTTTCCTCCCCACATCTTCCTCATTTTATTCCCACTTCTAAGTAAGATTCAAACATCCTTACTTGGGCCATCCTTTTTATTTAGCTTCTTTGGGTCTTTGGAGTGTAGTGTGGGGATCCTGTACTTTACAGCAAATATCTACTTATAAGTGATTATCTACCAGATTTGGGGCCTGGCTTATCTCATTTGGGATATTTTCCGCTTCATGCATTTGCCTATAAAATCCATGATATAAATTTGTTTTAATAGCTGAGTAGTATTCCGTTATGTGAATTAACAACATTTTCTATATCTAGTCTTTGGTTGAGGGGCTTCTGAGTTGCTTCCAATTTTTGATTATTATGAATAAAGCTGCTAGGAACATAGTGGAGTACATGTCCTGGTGGTATGGTGGAGCATCATTTGGTGATATACTCAATGGAACTATAGGGGTGTCTTGAGGTATCAGTATACGGAATTTTCTGAGAACTGCCAGATGGATTTCCAGAGTGCTTGCATAAGTTTGCACTCCCATCAGCAATGAAGAAGATTTCCTTTGCTCCACATCCTCCTCAGCATGAGCTGTCACTTGAGTTTTTGATCTTAGCCATTCTGATTCATGTAAGATGCAATATCAGAGTCATTTTCATTTTCATTTCCCTGACAACTAAAGAAGGTGAATATTTCTTGAAGTACTTCTCAGCCACTAGAGATTCCTCTGTTGCAAATTCTCTATTTAGCTCTATATCCCATTTAAGTTGAGTTATTTGGTTTGTTGGTGTCTATCTTCTTGAGTTCTTTATAAAATTTGGATCTTAGCCCTCTATTGGATATAGGATATATTGTGAAGATCTTTTCCCAATCTATATGTAGGCTGCTGCTTTGACCTAATGACAATATCCTTCACCTTATAGAAGTTTTCAGTTTCAGCCCATTTATTTATTGTTGATCTTACTACTTGACCCTTGGTATTCTGTTTAGGAAGTTATCTCCTGTACGAATGAGTTCAAGGCTATTTGCCACTTTTTCATTTATTAGATTTAGTATATGTGGTTTTATGTTGAGGTGTTTGATCCACTTGGACTTGAGTTTTCATCAGGGTGATAAATATGGATATATTTGCATTTTTTAACATGCAGACATACATCCAGTTAAACCAGCACCATTTGTTGAAAATGCTTTTTTTCCCACTGTAGGTATTTTTTTTTCCAAAAATCAAGTATCTGTAGCATTTAGGTTTCTTTCTGGGTTTTTGATTCAATTCTATTGATCAACCTGTCAGTTTTTATAACAATACCATGAAGTTTTTTATTACTATTGCTCTATAGTACAGCATGAACTAAGGGTTGGTGATACCCCCAGAAGTTCTTTGATGTTCAGGATTGTTTTAGGTATTCTAGGTTTTTCCATATGAAGTTAGGAATTGTTCTTTCAAGGCCTATAAAGAATTATGCTAGAATTTTGATGGGAATTGCATTGAATCAGTAGATTGCTTTTGATCAAATGATCATTTTCACTGTGCTAATCCTACTTATACATGAACATGGGAGAACTTTCCACCTTTGAACATATTTAATTTCTTTCTTCAGACACTTGAAATTTTTGTAATATACTTTTTTCACTTGCTTAGTTAGAGTTACACCAAAATATTTTATATTATGTGTGGCTACTGTGAAGGTTGTTGCTTCTCTGATTTCGTACTCAGCCAGTTTATAGCTTGTGTAAGGAGGTCCACTGATTTTTTGAGTTAATTTTGTATCCAGTCCCTTTGCTGAAGTTGTTTATCAGATGTAGGAATTCTTTGACAGAGTTTTTGGGGTCACACATATTTACTGTCATATCAAGTAGGAATACGTTGACTTTTAACTTTCCAACTTGTATCCCCTTGATCTCCTGTAGTTGTTCTATCATGATAACTAGTACTTCAAGTACTATATGAAAAAGATAAGAAGAAAGTGGATACCCTTGCCCTTTCCCAGATTTTTGTGGAGTTGATTAAGTTTCTCCCTATTTAATTTGATGTTGGCTATTGTATTGCTATGTATTGCCCTTTTAGGTGTGTGTCTTTTATCTCTGATATCTCCAAGACTTTGTAATATGAAGTAGTATTGGATTTTGTCAAAGGCCTTTTTATTATCTAATGAGGGGTTTATGTTTTTTTCTTTCAATTTGTTTATATGGTAGATTATTAATCCATCCTTGCATTCCTGGGATTAATCCTCTTTGATCATGGTGGATGATGTTCTCGATGAGTTCTTAGGTTCAGTTTGTGAATATTTTATTGTGTATTTTTGTATCAATATTCATAAGGGAATTGGTACTAAATTCACTCTTTGTTGTTATTGTTGCTGTTAATTCATTGTGTGATTTAGGTATCAGAGTGATTGTAGCCTCATAGAATGAGCTTGGCACACTTTCTTTTGTTTCTGTTTTGTGGAATAGTTTTAGGAGTATTGGTATTAGCTCTTCTTTAAAAAAGTTGATAGAATTCTGAGCTAAAACCATATGGTCCTGGGCTTTTTGTGGTTGGGAGATTTTTAGTGACAGCTTCTATTTCCTTAGGGGTTGTAGGATTATTTAAATAGTTTGACTGATCATAACTTTGGTAACTAGTGTCTATTTAGAGAATCATTCATTTCATTTAGATTTTTGAATTTTGTTGAGGTTGTTAATTTGGATACTATCACTCTGTCTTTTAGTTAGATTGGTTAGGGGTTTGTCTATCTTGTTGATTTTCTTAAATAACCAGCTCTTGATATTATTGATTCTTTGTATTGTTCTCTTTGTTTCTAATTCTTTTATTTCAGTCCTGATTTTTATTATTACTTGCCATCAACTCTTGGGTGTGTTTGCTTCTCTTTTTTTTTTCTAGATCTTCAGGTGTGTTTTCTAATCATTAGTATGAGAACTCTCCAATGTCTTTATGAGTGCACTTAATGCTATGAACTTTCTTCGTAGCATTGTTTTCATTTGGGGTATGGTGCACCTTCATTTTCTTTGAATTTTAGAAAGTCTTAGATTCCTTTACTTATTCTATGACCCAGGGTCATTGAGGAGAGAGTTGTTCAGTTTCCATAAGTTTGTAAGTTTTCTGCTATTTATGTTGTCATTGAAGTCCAGTTTTGCTTTATGATGATCTGATAAGAATCATGGGGTTGTTTCAACCTTGTATCTGTTGAAGCTTGCTTTGTGACCAAGTATACTGTCTATTTTAGAGATGGTTCCATGAGGTACTGAGAAGAAAGTATATCCTTTTGTGTTTAAGTGAAATATTTTGTTGATATCTGTTAGATCCATTTAATTCATAATGTCTGTTAGTATTATAATTTCTCTGCTTAGTTTCTGTTTCAATCAACTGTCAGTTGGTGAAGGTGTTGAAGTCTCCCACTATTAACCTGTAGGGTTCAATGTATTATTTAGGTTTTAGTAATGTTTCTCTCACAAATGTGAATATCCTTGCATTTGGGGCATAGATGTTCAGAATTGAGATTTTGTTTCAGTGGACTTTTCCTTTGATAAGTATGGAGTGTTCTTTCCCTTCTCTTTTTATTATCTTTAGGCAAAAATCTATTTTATTGGATATTAGAATGGCTACTGCATCTTGTTTCTTGGGATTATTTGCCTTGAAAATCTTTTTTTTTTAGCCCTTTACACTAAGATCATGTCTATCTTTCTTCCTCAAGTGCTTGTATGTAATAGAATGATGTATCCAGTTTATGTATCTACTCATGTCTTTTTACTGATGAATAGAATCCATTGATGTTGAGAGATACTAATGACCAATGATTGTTAGTTCTTGTTAGTTCTTGTTATTTGATGGTGGTGGTGGTGGTGGTGGTGGTGGTGGTGGTGGTGGTGGTGGTGTATGTGTGTGTGTTTAAAATTTTCTTTTGTTTTTGCTGTGATATTATAAATTTCTTGTATTTTCTTGGGTACAGTTATCTTCTTTGTGTTGGAGTTTTACTTCTAGTATATTGTGTAGGGCTAGAGCAGTAGAAAGGTATTGTTTAAATTTAGTTTTGTCATGAAATATATTAATATCTCAGACTATGGTGATTGAAAGTGTTGCTGGATATAGTTGTCTAGACTGAGATATGTGGTCTCACAAGGTTTGAAAGACATTTGTTCATGTTCTTATGGTTTAGGGTTACTGTTGAGAAGTCAGGTATAATTTTGATAGGTTTGTCATTATATGTTACTTGTCCATTTTCTCTTGCTGCTTTTAATATTCTTTCTTTGTTCTGTATATTTAGTTGTTGTATTATTATATACTAGGGGAATATTTTCTTTTCTGCTCCATTCTATTTGGTGTTCTGAAAGCTTCCTATATTTATATACATCTTTTTTTTTAATTAGGTAATTTTTTTCTATGATTTTGTTGAAAATATTTTCTGGTTCTTTGATCTGGTAATATTATTCTATGTCCCAACCTGCAGAACTTAAACAACAGGGTTCTCGAGAGAAAGGAACAATAGTCATTCAGACAATGAGACAAAAACAGACACAAATTGATATGTGTACCAAGGACAGACAACACAGAGAGGGTAGAGAACTTGATCTAACCAGAACTAAGGTTGTCTCCTGTAGGGTCCAGAGAGGAAGCAGGCTCTTTCCCAATTTCCTTCTATCCCGAGGAGAGCTCCAAAATCTTTTAATTTCTCTCTCTCTCATGTCATTTTTATCTCCTTTTATTTTTATTTTTATTTATCATTTTTTTAAAGCCCTACTCCTCTTGCCTGATGCAGTTCTTGACTGTGGACAGATCTCTTTAGCAAAATAAAAAAATTCAAGTAAGTCGTGTATTTTAACCTTTATCCCTCGAGCCTTTAAAGCCTTTTCCAAACCTTCCACTAAAAATTCATGACTACTCAACGCCTGTCCCATGATCACTGCAAACTTACCAGGATTCCTAGTCAAGGCAGCAGGCTCCCACACAAGATATATTCTACACAAAATTAGTTGGGCCTACCAAAAGCACTGTGGTGATTTTCACTGGTCCCCTCGTACTCAAGCTCAATTGCTGGGCACCAGCTGTCCTGACCTGCAGGACTCAAACAATGGGGTTCTTGAGAGAAGGGAACAACAACAATGAATTTGGGATCAGGAGATGCATAGGAAGGAAGACAAAAAATTCTGATTAAGTCTCAATTTACTCTAGGGAAACAAAAGACTTTTAAAGCTACAGACCACAAAGGTATTTGCCCAGGTGCACTGGTCAAACCAGTATTATCACTTGGTTACACATTAATGTAAATGGAATGTCCCCATTGTAAAATGACCAGAAAGGAATGTCCCCATAATATAAAATATCCAGAAGGGAATGTCTTCATTGTAAAATGTCTGGAAAGGAATGTCCTCATTGTAAGGTGTCTGGAAATTCCCCTATCATAAAATGTCCCAAGTCAATTGTGGGAATGGAAGCAAGATAGTGGAAGAAACAAAAAAAAGTGTAATTAGTAGATGATGACCCAGGAACAAGATGGAGACTGAGATGCCAAGGGCTTTTGGGCCCCAACAATTCTAATCCTATTATTCTTAAGTTTGGTCTTATCATATTGTCCCATATTTCCTGGATGTTTTGTCTTAGAAACTTTTTATTTGGCATTTTTTGGACTAATGTATCATTTGTATCTATAATATGTTCTAAGCCTGAGAATTTTAAATTTTGTTGGAATTTTTCTTATGTATTATATCCTAACTACTATTTTCCTTCAGAAAAGAGCAGACTTCTCAGGGATATCAAGAAAATGTGATATAACTATTTGCAATAAAATTAGGCACAACCCCTCATATTAATGCTGGTCAGTGCAACCCCAGTAGGAGGAAAGGGAGCTGAAAAGCAGGCGAAAGAGCCAGAACTAGACCCTGCTCCCAGTGTCAGGAGTTCCAAAAGGAGACTAAGACCAAGCGACACAATCGTAACATATATACAGTGGACCTAGATTAGTCCCTCACAGGCTCCCTGGTTAGGAGTTCAGCCTCTGTGAGACCCTATACACTCAAGTTAGTTGAGTCTGTAGGTTTTTTTTTTTTGTGGTGCCTTTCCTTTGACTACTCTGGCTCCTACAACCCTTCCTCCCCATCATTTTTTTCTGGATTCCTCAAGCCTCAGCTAATGTTTGGCTATGGGTCTCTGCATCTCTCTCATTATGATTCTGCTAGACTCCAGTCTATGGCTATAGAAGAATATCGTTAGGAATCATCTCATTTACTTTTTTTTTTTTTGGCTGTGTGTTTCTGTCCTAGGTCTCAGGGATACCTAGCCTCTGGTTTCTGTCTCCAGACAGTGTCAGGGATGGGTTTCTTTTCCTGGAATGGGATTTAAGCTGGATAATTCATTCGTTGTCCATGTACATAGTTTCTGTGCCATTTTTACCCCAGCACATCTTGCATGCTGTGTTGCATATGGATCATGCAACAAGAGGAATTGATGAAACTGGAAGACAGAGCTTGTTCAAACACCGAAATCTTAACCCTTGAGATATATAGGAGTGGAACTTACTCCTTCCCTGTTTCTGTGCCTGGCTGAGAGCACATAACCAGGTAATCCCACTTTCTGTTATATCAGGTTCAGTATATCTATTTTTATGTTAAGGTTTGTGATCCACTTATACTTGACTTTTCCTCAGGATGATAATTATGTATCTATTTGTACACTAGTACATGCTGACATACAGTTAGATCAGCACCATTTGTTGAAGATGTTTTATTTTTTTTCATTATATAATTCTGAGATCTTTATAAAAATGAAGTGCTGATTGGTATGAATTTACTTCTAGGTCTTTAATTCAATATCAGCCACACAGTGGTGGAGCACTCCCTTAATCCCATTACTTGGGAGGCAGAGGCAGGCAGATTTCTAAGTTCAAGGCCAGCCTGGTCTACAGAGTGAGTTTCAGGACAGCCAGGGCTACACAGAGAAACCCTGTCTCAGGAAAAAAAAAAAAGAATTACTGCTGTAGATGGTGAACTTAGGTTCACCATCTGATGATACCTCCAGATGTTCATTTTGTTTTGTTTTGTTTTAGCTATCATGGATTTTTGTATTTCCATATGAAGTTTAATATTGTTTTTTCAATGTCTTTAAAGAATTGATTTGGAGTTTTGATGGAGAATGTATTAAATCTGTAGACTGGTTTTGGATAGATGGGATATATTTCTTATATTATATATATAATACCTTGGGGTATATTTCTGTCTTCTGATGTCTTCCTCAATTTTTTTTCTTCAGAAACTTAAAGTTCTTATCATAGAGGTATTTGAATTGCTTGGTTAGAGTTAGCACAAACTCTTTTATATCATTTGTAGCTGTGTACAATCATGTTTCCCTGATTACTTTCTAAGACTGTTTGTAGTGTGTACATAGGAGGGCAACTGAATATTGTTATTTTTTTTTTTAGTTATTCTCATCTCTAGCCAATTTACTAAAGGTGCTTATCAGCATTAGGAGTGTCCTGGCAGAATTTTTAGGGTCATATACTATTTGGTGGAAAATGTACCTCTACAAATAATGATCCTTTGACCTCTTCCTTTCAAGTTTGTATTCCCTTGATCTTTAATTGTCATGTTGATCTAGCTAGAAGTATGGAGAGAGTAGACAGCCTTTTCTTGTTCCCAATTATAGTAGAATTGCATTCAGGGTTTGTTGTTTGTTTTCCATTTAATTTGATTTTGCCTATTAGCTTGCTGTAAATTGCCTTTATTATGTAATTCATGACTCTTATATTCCTGACCTCCCTGAGACTTTTATCATGAAGGAGTATTGGGTTTTTTCAAAAGTTTTTTCAGCAAGTAATGAGATGATCATTTGGTTGTCTTCTTTGAGTTTGCTTATATAATGGATTACATTGACTGATTTTTGTACATTGACCCATCTCTGCATCTCGGTGATCAATCCTACTTGATCATAGTAGATCTATTTGACGTCTTCTTGGATTAAGTTTGCAAATATTTTATTGAATATTTTTGCATCAATTTTCCTGAGAGATATTGATCTGTAATTCTTAGTGAAGGTACTTAGTGCTATGAACTTTCCTCTTACCCTGCTCTCATTGTGTCTGACGTGTCTGGGTATGTTGTGCCTAGATTTTCATTGATTTCTAGAGAGTCTTTAATTTCTTTATTTATTTCTTACTTTACTCAGCTGTCATTTAGTAATGAGATGTCCAATTTCCATGAATTCATACGATTTCTGTTTTTGGTTTTGTTTTCTGTTGTTGAAATCCCCTGTATTCTGTAGTGGTATGATAATATGCAGGAGTTTTTAAATTTTTCTTGTATCTGATACTTGTTTTGTAGGTTTTGGACAAAGTTCCATGAGGTGCTGAGAAGAAGGTATATTCTTTTGTGTTTTGGTGAAATTTTTTATAGATATGTTTTATTTCCATTTGATTCATATTGTCTGTTAGCCCAATGATTTCTCTGTTTAATTTTTTTTCTGGATGAACTATCCATTAGTGAGATTGGGGTTTTGAAGTCTCCCACTATTAAAGTATGGAGTTCAGTATCTAACTTAAACTTTGGTAATATTTCCTTTTCAGATGTGGGTACATTTTGGGCATAGGTATTCAAAATTGAGATGTCATTATGATGGAGTTCTCCTTTAATGAGTGAGAAGTGTCCTTCCCTATATCTTTATATTAAGTTTGATAGATATTACAATGGCTATACCAACTTGATTCTTGGTTTTATTTGCTTGAGAAATTTTTTTCCAACACTTAACTCTAAGATAAAGTCTTTCATTTAAGTTGAGGTACCTTTTTGGTTTTTTTGTTTTGTTTTGTTTTGTTTTTTTGTTAGATGTTTTCTTTATTTATAATTATCTCCTTTCTCAGGTTCTCCCTCCAAAAATAAAATAAAAATAAAATAAAATAAAATAAAATAAAATAAAATACCAAAAACTAAAACAAACCCTTGCTCCCTCCCACTCCACCTGCTCACTACCTAACCCCCTTATGCTTACTGGTCCTACCATTCCCCTATACTGGGGCATAGAACCTTCACAGGGCCAAGGACCTTTCCTGCCATTGATGACAAACTTGGCCATCCTCTGCTATACATATGCTGCTGGAGCCATTAGTCCCACCATGTGGACTCTTTGGTTGGTGTTTTAGTTCCTGGGAACTCTGAGGGTACTAGGTAGTTCATATTGTTGTTTGTCCTAAGGGGCTCCAAGCCCTTCAGCTCCTTGGGTCCTTTCTCTAGCTTCTTCATTGGGGACCCTGTACTCAGTTCAATGGATGGCTGTGAACTTCTACTTTTGTATTAGTCAGGCACTGTCAGAGCCTCTCAGGAGACAGCTATATCAGGCTTCTGTTAGCCAGCACTTGCTGGCATCCACAATAGTGTCTGGATTTGATGAGTGAATATGGGAAGGATTCCCAGGTGGAGCAGCCTCTGGATTGTCCTTCCTTCAGTCTCTGCTCCATAGTTAGTCTCTGCAACTCCTTCCATGGGTACTTTGTTCCCCCTTTTAAGAAGGAATGAAGTATCCACATTTTGGTCTTCCTTCTTCTTGAGTTTCTTGTGGTTTGTGAACTATACTTTGTATATTCCAATCTTCTGGACTATTATACACTTATCAGAGAGAACATACCATGTGTGTTCTTTTGTGATTGGGTTACCTCACTCAGGATGATATTCTCTAGATCCATCCATTTTCCTAAGAATTTTATAAATTCATTGTTTTTAATAGCTGAGTAGTACTCCATTGTGTAAATGTACCACATTTTCTGTATCCATTCCTCTGTTAAAGGACATCTTGGTTCTTTCTAGTTTCTGAGTATTATAAATAAGGCTGCTAGGAACATGGTGGAGCATGTGTCCTTATTATATGTTGGAGCATCCTATATGCCCATGAGTGGTATAGCTGGGTCCTCTGGTATTACTATGTCCAATTTCCTAAGAAACCACCAAACTAATTTCCAGAGTGGTTGTACCAGCTTGCAATCCCACCAGCAGTGAAGGAGTGTTCCTCTTTCTCCACAATCTCTTCAGCATCTGCTGTCGCCTGAGTTTTTTATCCTAGCCATTCTGACTGGTGTGAGGTGGAATCTCAGAGTTGTTTTGATTCAGTGGAAAAAGGACAGCATTTTCAACAAATGGTGCTAGCTCAACCGGCAGTTAGCATGTAGAAGAATGCAAATTGATCCATTCCTATCTCCTTGTACAAAGCTCAAGCCCATGTGGATCAAGGACCTCCACATCAAACCAGATACACTCAAAGTAATAGAAAAGGAAGTGGGGAAGAGCCTCGAGCACATAGGCACAGGGGAAATTTTCCTGAACAGAATACCAATAGCTTATGCTCTAAGATCAAGAATTGACAAATGAGATCTCATAAAATTGCAAAGCTTCTGTAAGGTAAAAGACACTGTCAATAGGACAAAATGGCAACCAACAAATTGGGAAAAGATCTTTACCAATACTATGTCTGATAGAGGCCTAATATCCAATATATACAAAGAACTCAAGAAGTTTGACTCCAGAGAAACAAATAACCCTATTAAAAATGGGGTACAGAGCTAAACAAAGAATTCTCAACTAACGAATACCAAATAGCTGAGAAGCACCTAAACAAATGTTCAACATCCTTAATCATCTGGAGGTACCTTTTTTGTAATCAGCAGATGGATGGATTCTGTTTTCACATCCATTCTGTTAGCCTGTTCCTTTTTAGTGGGGAACTGAGTCCTTTGATATTGAGAGATGTCAATGACAAATGGATGTTAATTTCTATTATTTTGTTGATTATAGTGTGTGTGTGTGTGTGTGTGTGTGTGTGTGTGTGTGCATATCTGTCTATGATTCCCTCCCTTTGTTTTTGTTGATGTAAGATTAAACATTGTCTGTGTTTCCATGAGTGTAGTTTACCTGCTTTCATTTTATTTTTTCAGTACCTTCTGTAGGGCTGTATTTTTGGATAAATATTATTTACATTTGGTTTTGGTACGGAAATCTTGTTCTCTCCTTCTTTGATGATTCAAAGCTTTTTTGGATACAGAAGTCTGGGCTGACATCTGTGATCTCTTAGATTCTGCAAGACATCTATCCAGGCCCTCTGGCTTTTAATGTCTCTATTGAGAAGTCAAGTGTAATTCCAGTAGGTATGTTACTTCTTCTTTTTCACCTGCTGCTTTTAGTATTCTTTCTTCATTCTGAATATTTAGTATATTGATTATGATGTGCTGAGTGGACTTTCTTTTGTTGTTTCATGTATTTGATATTCTGTAAGCTTGGTACATCTTTATAGGTTAGGACAACTTTCTTCTATGATTTTGTAGAAAATATTTTCTGGCTCTTTGATCTAGTAATCTTCCCTAGCTTCTAATCCCTATTCTTAGGTTTTGTCTTTTCATAGTGTTCCATATTTTCTGGATGTTTCAAGTCATGGACTTTTCAGATTTAACATTTTCTTTGACATATGTGTCAAATTCTTATGTCACATGTTCAATGTCTGAGATTTTCTTCCATCTCTTGTGTTCTTTTGGGGACACCTATGTCTGTGTAGTCTGTTTTCTTACATAGATTTTTCATTTCCATAAATTTATCAATTTGTATTTTCCTTGTTGCTTATGTTTGAACAGTTTTATTTATCTCCAAATTTTTGTGTAAATTTTTTTTTAATCCTGCAACACACAAAATTGATCTGGTAAGGGATCTCATCCAAAGATGTGATCCAGCTGGAATATACACTGGATATATTTTCAACTCTTCTTGCTGAAATGCACATACATACTTACTATATATTAATATCAAACAGCACTAAGCCTCCATGATGCCAATTATGTCTGGTTAATAAAAGTTACTTTTCCATCTTTTTATTTTTTTCTTGGCTGTAAATGATTTATTCATTTCCCATAATTATTTATTCATATTCTTGGGTATTTCTTTTAAGGATTTATTTACTTCCTCTTTAATGAGCTCAATAGTATTCATAAAGTTGGTTCTAAGGTCCTTTTCTTGTGTTTTTATTTGGTTAAAATATTCAGAGGTTGCTGTAGGAGGATTTCTGATTTTGGTGCTGAAATATTGCCTCGGCTGGTTTCTATTGTTATTTATTACACTGTCCACTAGTCCTCAGGGTTTAGAGAACTTATAGGTCTAAGTACCAATTTCTGGGTTTGTTTTTGTTGGATGAGTGGTTTGTTCCTTAATTTCTGTTTTCTTTCTGTTATTCTGGTCCATGTATACTGGCCTTCTTGAAGTATGTGTGGGCTTGAGTAGAGCTGAATTTGCTCCAGTTTGAGGCTGGTGTATAGCAACAAGGAGAACCCAGAACTGGATTTCTGCCTGGCTATGTGGTCATTAATAAAGTGAGGGGTTTTTACCCTAGTGAGAGGTTAGAACAAGGCAACAGAGAGGTAACAGTTCTGGTGGTCCTGTAAGGGGATTCTGAGATAATGAGAAAGTAGGAGTGTCTCATGGGAAGTGAGGTTACCTGGTCTTCCTCTAGTCTGTTGGTCTGTAGTAGAGTAGGGGATCTCTGTCCCATTTGGAGGCTGGGACAAGACAACAAGGAGGGCATGGGACTAGGGATAGGGTTGGTGGCATATTGAGATAATGAGATAGTGGGGGTGTTGGAAGTCTTTGCCCCAATTAGGGGCTGGAATTTTTGCTGGTGATATTAGTCTGTGATAGATCAGGAAGACTCCACCCCATTTCGGGGTTGGGGTATGGTAACTAGGAGGGTGGGATATGGGGGATCCAGTGGGAACTAGAAAGTGGGGGAGTTTAGTAGTTAGGTGCCTACCTACACTTCTTCTCTCACAGAAAGTTTAACTAAGGAGCAAAGTGGGTTTTGTATGTATAAAATTAATGTACATTTTTGTATCTCAGAATGTGTTTTTAACCATTTGCTACTATGAAGAAACAAATTTAAAGGAAAATGGACACTGTGATAAAATTTCACATTTATACTTTTATATATTTCTCTGAAAATATTTTATAAAATATTTGTCCAAATATGTAATATGCTATCTACTATAACAAATAAAATAGTGAAATGTATCCAGCAACTTTTCAGCTCTAAAATAGAAGTAGCAGTAAATAATTTAGAATAATTTTCATATATACTAGCTATAATAAATATTCAAAATGAAGGTCCTATTATTAATCATCTGTGTTTTTTATTTTTTAATGGGAGTTTCCCCTACAACATTAATATTTGAAATCTTTTTCCCAGTTAAGGCATTCATTGCATAAGATTTAGAAAAAAGTGTGTCATGGGGGAAGGCTTGGGGTTCACAGGGGTTCTGACTCTTTCCAGTGAGCTACTTGCCACTTGTTCAGGGTTTGAAATATAAGCTTCTTAGCTTCTGCTTAAGGAGACAGGCTTATCTACGGCCATATTTCCCAGAATTCCTAATGAGGGACTCTTAACCTTCTGGAACCATGAGCACCAAAGGAGCATTTTGTTCTGTAAATTTTCTTGGTCATCATGTTTTATTGCAGTGATAGAAATGTTACTAATACATCAGTTTTTTAAAATCATAAAAGGTGATTTGCTTTGTTTTCTTTGAGTTCAGGAAATATTGTTAAATTTAACAACAATACTACAAGATTCACATTTCTATTATAAAATATAATGCTTATATAATAAAAAAAATCTTCAAAATTACTTTAATTATTCATTCCATATGATGAACTTATTCTTATTTGGGATTTTGAATGAATAGTTTCAGTTATAGTCACAATTATGAAAGAAATTATCCAGAAACAAAAGCTCATTAATTACATCCTACCTGATAACTTGATACAGTTCATTAAAACTTTGATTTATATATTCAGAAGGGACTTCACGACAAAAATAAATTATTCAATAAGTAAATAGAGAACTTCTTTGTGGCTATTTTCCATTTGCATTCTTTAGAGTACTTTGTCTGAAACACAGTAATATATACACACATGAATATATGTATATATAATTTTTATATATTATATATATATTTTGTTAGTTTCAAAAGATTGAAAAGTATATTCATATGTTTAAGAAGGATTAAATTATTATGAAAGAACAAGGTTTGGCTGTTCATTCCTTTAATGCCAGAATGTGAGAGGAAGATGCTGGATGCTCTTCACCAATAGACTGTATATGTATAGGTACAAGTAAAGGTACATGTACAGGTGCAGGTACAGGTACAGGTGCAGATACAGGTACAGGTACAGGTATAGGTATTTCAACTGTAATTCAAACACTTAAGAGGTTGAGGCAACAGGCTCAGCCATCATTGTATCCACAGTAATTTGCAAAATTAGCCTGGGCACTATAACACCCTAAAGGCAACAACAAAGAGAGAGAGAGAGAGAGAGAGAGAGAGTAATGGTATCATCACCTAAGAGTGAATATTGCATTGTATCCCTCTTATTGAGTGGATCTTATCTCCAATTAAAGAGCAGACTGGATACTGCTAGAGTAGATGTGACCCTACAGGACTGAAACAAAAGAGGCATCTTGCTAAGCTATCATTGATGTTGTTCATAAGAGTCACAGATTGGTAGGGGAGAGTTGGTCTTCTCTCTCCTTTGGAAGATTGCAGGATATCTTCTAATAGCATGAAAGCTACCGCACGGGGGGGTATTAAGGGTCACTTCTAGCTACATAAATAATTTTAAAAACAATTGCAGATGAGAGAACAACCCTAATATCGAATATATGAAAACATATTAATTTGTTCTGCTAAATCAAAATAACAATATAATTACAAATATTACTTTAAAAGAATGGCTTTAGTCTAATTTGAAATGTTCTGTGTACATACACATACATGCACACATACTTTGTATATGTGAAAGCAGTAACAATTATGGAAGAAAAAACAAACATGAAATAGGGCAGATACTAATTTTTAATTGTTTGGAAGAAACTAGGAATATTCTTAAGAAAAATTTCCAAATAAGACGAAAATTCATTTCTTGTTATTCTCTTAATCAAAACATTTCCTCTGGTACACACACACACACACACACACACACAC